>MU678915.1:15909-37245 GCA_026770625.1 Nicotiana glauca | reverse complement strand
CGGGCAATAAGCCACCTCAGAAATTATTAAAATCTCATATGATGCTACCATGAGCCAATAGGCCACCAATCCGAACACAGCACAAATAAGAAATCGAATTCTGGAAGGAATTATCTAAACCCCGCACTAATACGGGCTTCTCCTAGAAAGATAGGAAGCGAAACACATAAAGGAATAGCACATAGGGAACTAGACTCGACATCACACTGTTGCGGCGCGCAACCCGATCCAAATAGTATAACCATGGCGGCGTGCCACCCGATCCATGAATATATCTCACAAAAGGAGATTGCACTTTGAGCTAAATCTGCTCATTACAACAAAATATCGAATTTCGATCGCAAGCACGTTAAGTGCATAATACCATCCCTGAGGAAACACATAGCTCTATAGGCTACGAAACTCAAGCACAACTGAGGTGCGATATACAACATAAATCTCAAAGCCATCCTGCTCATACACATCATTTCTATGCGGATTCTCAACACGTAAGCAATTTCTCAAGTCGTCTCACGACTCATACGGCGCAATACATCATTACCTGGAATAACTGATGACAAAATAACACCCCAACCGTTACTCCATAGGGAACGCTCGCTCCAACGAATACAACTGGCCGGATATAAAGCCCTATTCACACATATATATCAATACATCGATCTCAAGCCGATTTCTGATTGCACCAACTTGGCGAATAACCTTTCAAAGGTTCATAGTAACTCCCTTTTCCTCATGACACATAAGAACAACCGTCATAACCGGAGCAACCTCCCCAGTTCATAACCCAATAAACAAAGTGCCCTCCAGGCATAGTTTCTCAAACAAATGTTATTGCCACAATCCTCATACTTGCTTAAATCTTTAGTCAATCAGGTGACTACATGCCACACTTACACAATCTTCCCGTGGGACACGCTCGCACAATCTTCTGAAATAAATATCGAGTCCGCTAACTCCAACCATCGGTCGCACTAACGCTGAAAAACGATCAAGAATCCCTAACCAGGATACAAAGCCTTTTTCATAAAACATCGATCTCCGGTGACTCTGAAGCCAATACCAATTTACTCTAATCATTCAACCCTTTCCTTGCTCATCCGAGCCTGTGACATCATAGTCATTACTAAGCTGTAACCTTGATCCTCACTTCAAATCCCATACCTCTCAATGCACCCGACGTGCCAATATACGATAGAACACGATTTTTCATCATAACTCCGAAATCACTAATATCTTATCACTTCGTCATATAAGAACGTGCACTCAACTCTCTTCAGGAGAACCATAGCAACACACATGTAAATTTCCCATCACCGGAGAATATGCAAATCTGCAAGTAGTGGTCCAAGCCACCATAACCCTTTACGGGATCTGCTTCTACACAACGAGCCTTAGAAATAGAAGCAGGCAATCTACTATCTGAGTAAGAAGTTTACCAGTTATGAAGCCAAATATACTTTGTTGGAAAGGACTTGCTGCGTTTTAACTTGGATCGCTCAGAAGCTTAGGCATTACTTATTGGCCTACGCTACCTATCTCATCACCGGGCTGGACCCTCTGAAGTATATATTCCAGAAGTCGATGCCCATAGTGAGGTTAGCAAAATAGCAGATCCTGCTCACTGAATTTGACATAGTCTATGTCACCTGCACGGCAATAAAAGCCCAGGCTTTAGCAAATCACCTAGCTGAAAACCCTGTCAATGAGGAATATCAACCTTTGAGCACTTACTTCCCAAATGGAGAGGTGAATTTAGTTGAGGTAACATCAGAAGGTACCAATGCTTGGAAAATGTTCTTCGATGGAGCTGTGAACGCAAAAGGCATCGGAATTGGCGTAATTTTTTATCTCACCCACTAGTCAGCATTATCCAGCCATAACCCATCTTCGATTCTTCTACACAAACAACACTGCAGAGTATGAAGCATGCATTATGGGTATGAATATGTCAATCAGCCAAGATGTTGAAGAACTATTGATCATGGGGGATTCAAGCTTGATTATCTAACAAGCTTAGGGTGAATGGGAAACTCGGGATGTCAAGCTTATTCCATACAGGCAACATGTGGAGGATCTTAGTAAACGGTTTAAGTCAGTCGATTTCAGGTACATTCCTCATTTTCACAATGAGTTGGCCGATGCACTTGCTACTTTGGCCTCGATGTTACCATATCCAGGCGATCTCTATATTGACCCGTTGGAAATCCAAATCCGAGAAAGGCATGGTTACTGCAATACGGTTTAGATGGAACCAAATGTTCAGCCATGGTATCATAATATCAAGAGATTTCTAAAAATGAAATAATATCCTGAGCAAGCCAATGGATATCAAAAGAGAACCATTAAAAGGCTTGCCAGCGGTTTCTTCTTGAGCAGCGAGGTCTTGTACAAAAGGACTCCAGATCTCAACTTGTTAAGATGTGTTGATGCAGAAAAGGCTGGAAGAATCATGTATGAAATACACCTAGGAGTTGTGGACCCCACATGAATGGGTACGTTTTGGCAAAGAAAATCATTCAACCAGGCTATTACTAGATGACTATGGAAAACAATTGCTTCAGTTTTGTCCGAAAATGTCATCAGTGTCAGGTGCACGATGATCTGATTTATACACCACCTACACAACTACATCCTATGTCAGTGTTGTGGCCATTTGTTGCCTGAGTTACGGACGTCATTGGGCCGATCGAGCCAAAAGCTTCAAATGGGCATAGATTCATATTGGTCGCCATCGACTACTTCACAAAGTGGGTTGAAGCAAGTACTCTCAAAGTTGTCATTAAGAAAGTAGTGGTAGACTTCGTGCACTGCAATATCATCTATCATTTTGGTATTCCAACAACTATCATTACGGATAATGCTGCGAACTTGAATAGTTATTTGATGAGGGAGATATACGAACAATTCAAGATCACGCAACTCTACCCCTTATCGGCCCAAAGCTAATGGTTCCGTTGAAACAACAAATAAGAACATCAAGAAGATTTTGAGAAAGATTATCCAAAGTTCCAGGCAATGGCATGAAAAGTTTCTGATTGCATTATTGGGATATCGCACAACTGTGTGCACATCAGTCGGAGCAACCCCATATATTTTGGTTTATGGCATTGAAGTCGTGATACCCGCAGAAGTTGAAATACACTCTCTTCGGATCATTGTGGAAGTTGAGATTGAGGACAGTGAGTGGTTCAGAACCCGTCTAGAATAGTTAACCCTGATTGACGAAAAGCGGATGGTCGTAGTTTGCCACAGGCAGTTGTATCAACAAAAAATGGCCCGTGTGTACAACAAAAAATTGCGGCCTAGGAACTTTGAAGTAGGGCAACTCGTTTTGAGATGTATTCTCCCTCATCACAAGGAAGCAAAAGGAAAGTTCGCTCCTAACGGAAAGGCCCGTACATTATAAGAAAATTGTTGCCAAAAAAGCATTGTATCTGGGAGACATTGAAGGAAATGACCCTGAAACTGCTGTAAATGCGGACGCGGTCAAAAGGTACTATGTTTAACTCTTTTGTGGTCAATATTATCTAATTGAGATGATGAAGGCTTTCATTCATGCTACCCCAAACACTCCAATCCTTTGCGTAACCCTTTTAGCCGGTTACCTCTCTTTCAATACCCTCTTTGGAACCTGAAAATGTTTGTAAAAAAAGAAGAAGAGAAAGACAACAAAAAACAACAAAGCAAAATGTTTCCTTGAACTACGTTCGACTTGATTGCGAAAGGATACGTAGGTAGCCTCTCTCTGAGGTTCAGTCACACCAAATCAAAAATCCAATTTCCCCTAAAAAGTGAAAATGGGGTAGATGTTGTAATGGTTCGGTGATGATCCCGCCTGAACGATTCCAAAGTTTTAATTCAATCCAAGTTCTTTTTACCCATACCTTGTTTAAGCCCTTGCGATCAATTGATAAAAGATGTTCAAAATCAGAGAATGCGTTTGTTTGGATCCGATGCAATCAAGATGGGAGAAATAAAATGAGAGAGTCTTATTGGTGAAAACCCACACCGTAAGGCGATGACGACCAAAGAAATTGAAATGAGAGAGTCTTGTTGGTGAAAACTCATAAAAAGCACTATAAGGTGACGGTGACAAGAGAAATGAAAGAGGTCAATTGGCAAAATCCCGCAAAGGATACCATTGATCGAAAAGAGGGAATTCCTTAAGATCATCAGCACAGGCAAGAGTCCTGGCAAGGTTCCTTAGTTTTGAGATATGGGTTATGAAGGGTTTCTGCAAGATTGGATGGCTACACATATCGGGTATCCAGTCCAAGAAGCATGTCATGTCTATTAAAGTCTGCATGCACTCTAGATAAGTCCTTTTTTCCTCCCCGAAAGGTACACTTCTCTTTAAATTCATTTTCCCCATCCTCTGTTTACTTTTCTTTGAATCCCTTTCAGTTTAATTCTTTTCCGAACATAATATAAAGAAAAGGTGGCAATATTGGTTTTACAAAGTTCTATTTAATAAAAGCCAAGTCCAAAGAAAAGCACCCAGCCTCAGCGGGTGCATCAGGTTGATCTCGACTGGCCATGATGGCCGATGCTCCGAAGTCAAAAATATTGAAAATGAAAGAAATCCAAAGTCAGGTGCCCATAAAGGCAGAATAAGATGAAAAGGCAAAAGTCCCACATGGGTGAACCATCATGTGAAATTTTGGAAAGTTGAGGTCCTCGGTTTTAGAAGAGAGATTGATCTCCAGAAAGCCAGCAAGCAACAGAGGTTCTCATCAAGGAGTTGGGCCAATATCAAGTCATCAAAAACAATCAAGGACACAAAACCAACCACCGTTTCAAACTAACAATTATTCTTTATTTGAAAACCCGAAATAGGTACAATCCAAAGCAACCTTGCAAGAAGCAGGTGCAACCAAAAGGAAAATACGCAAGGGATAGAAATAGCTTTGCAGCAACAATCCATAAAAGGGAAGTCCCCTTGAAAATTCTTTCCTTCATTCACTCATTCTATTAAAAAAAAAAGAGGAAGAAAAAAAATAAAAGAGATAAGAAGAAAAATTGAAAAAAAAACAACGGTAGCTTAGGACCCCCAATCACCTTTTTTTAACCCATTGCCAACATAGGGTCTCCACTCCGTAGTTGAGTTTATTTTTAGACATAGGGTCTTCACTCCCTAGTCGCCTTTCCAACATAGGGTCTCCACTCCCTAGTTGAGAGTTTATTTTAGACATAGAGTCTCCACTCCCTAGTCGCCTTTTCCAACATAGGGTCTCCACTCCCTAGTTGAGTTTATTTTAGACATAGGGTCTCCAATCACTAGTCTCCTTTGCCAACATAGGGTCTCCACTTCCTAGTTGATTTTATTTTTAGACATAGGGTCTACACTCCCTAGTCGCTTTTCCAACATAGGGTCTCCACTCCCTAGTTAATTTTATTTTAGGCATAGTGTCTCCACTCCCTAGTCTCTTTTCCCAAGGACAAGAAATCCTAATTTTATTACATTCAATAAAGAAATAGTTTAGATTTTGTTACAATAACTCATGAAATTTTCCTAGTGAAAACTAGAGCAAAAAAATTTCGTTCGTTTGTTTGCTTTGGTGCATGAACAAGTTTTCACCGTGAGGCATAAGGTTTGAGATGACCAAAAGAATAAGTCTCAACCCAAATAAAAGAAAAGAAGAAACAAGAAAAAGAAGTTGAACTCAAGGTGAAAAAGTCGATAAAAGATGCAGACTATTCAATATTTGATTGAAGTCATAAGTTTTGCATGTCCCACCTTTATCCGAAAAGTTGAAGAATGAATCAGCGGCTACATCTAGCGAGCTTTAAGATTCAGATTAGAGTCTATCAGAAGAACCATCCAAGGCTCAAGATCAACCGTCGGAAGATTTATAGATAGGAATCTTGTAACTCGTATTTGATAGATTTAGTTAGTTTAGTTTTTCACCTTTCATTTTGGTGTAATAATGAGTCAACAAGCAGAAATAGCAGCAACAACAGTGAAATCATAGTTTTTCGGTAGTCCCAGCTACCAAAACTTCCAGAACTACACTGACCTGATTCCTTTATAGCCGAGGATATGTAGGCAACCTCTGAAGTAAGGTTTGGTCAGACTCTTTCCAAAAAATGCTTCTCATGGAGTTTCAAACGGGCAAAAATCCCTCATAATTGCTCATTTTATCTTTGCCCAAAAACCCATTGTGTTTTCAAGGAAAGAGGGGCAGCTGTGAGCATGTGATTTTTGCCCTGTATGAAATATTCCTATAAAATCCCAAGAAAATAGGTTTTCTATTAATTATTTGCCATTTTAGGAATTTTTGTAGAATTTTATTTATTGTTTGTATTTGTATGTGCATATTTATTTTATTTAAATCATGAAAAACATACCCAAAAAAAATACTTTGCATGGCATTTGGGGTTTATTTTTACATTTTTAGGTAAATTGGTAAATTAGTTGTTCTATAAAAATGAAAAAATCACAAATATGACTCACTTTGCATTTTTAACCTTTTAATTTCAAATTTTATAATTCTTCTTTTAATTTAGGAGTTAATTAATTTTTTATAAATATTATGATGGGTAATTAGCTTAATTTTGTGAATTATTTTTTGTTTTTAATTAATTAAAAGGAAAAGAAAACAAGTGGAAAAAAAAGGAAAAACAAAAGAGGCCGAAATTAGAGAAAAGCTGCTTGGGCCAAAATTCAATAAAGCCCAATCCCAAATCCCTGTCCCAACTCGTTCCCTGGCCCATTCGCCCTAACCCGGTCCGTCATATTTAACTAACCAAATGGCGCCGTTTTTGAGGTCTGTTATCCCAGCCGTTTATTTCTGCTCATCGAACGGCTGGTAACTGGGGTTTATATATATATTTAACAGCTCTAAGCAAGCCTACCCCTCCTCCCCCAAATTGACCTCCCTCACTTCATCTCTTCACTCAGGTTCTCTCTATGAACCCTAGAACCGCCACACTAAATTCATCCACCATCTCCACCAACGGCGGGCCACCCAATCAACCCCAAATTCTTCCCTTACAATCCCCACACCCCATGGAACACGAATATCCCCAAAATCCCCACCCTTGCCTCCAAATCCCAAATCAGACACCAAAGTTGGAACCCTAATCCTGCTCCCCTTGTCAGAGTTCAAGCAGTTTTTTTGGGTCGTAATTGGTCGAAACTTATGCCAGTCAACTGTTCTCCTTAAGAACAAGTGATTAGCATGTATTTTGACTCGTTTCGAAGCCCACCAGCCCCATGCAAGACCAAAGACCGGCAAATTTGTCAAGCAATGCTCACTTATGTGTTTCTGGTAAAACAGTACATGTTTCTCCTTTTGATTGTATGTCCGTGTTTTCTATTCCCATATCTCGTCAGTATCTTGATTTTGTTTTTATTTTTTACCACTCGTTTGTCATTTATTTCTGCTATGGTTTGTTCAAATTATTAGGTCCATTTCTTCTTGTTTTCTTTGTTTAATTTAGAGTTCTATTAGGTTGATTAAACTGCACCAATACACCCATTTTTACTGTGTTATCAGGCTCTTATTCTTCTTTTCTCTTTTCCTCTTTAGCCAGTCATAGTTTGAATTAGTCAATGGTGTGGGTTCACCACTTTTAGGTTCTAATAGTTTAAGCACATGTTATGGTTAATTTGAGCCTTCTTGCTTTTTGTTTGATATGTTCTTTACTTTACTGGATCCGAGACCCTCTTTTGGGTTTGTGGTAAGGCAAACCTGGGCATTGGAAGGCCACTCGTTGGGGTCCAGGTTTGAAAATCAGGTGGACTGCATTTGGTTTAGGTTAATAGGGTTAATAACAAGAGTTCAAAGGGTTCACAACTACCTGGGGAAACTTCCAGGAAGGTGGGGTTTGGGGTTAGTTTAACAAACATGTTAGAAAATTAAGGTCTAAAGTGAAAAAAAATGAAAATTGGGGAAGGGTAATTAATAAATGGTGAAATTATTTTCTGCTGCCCTAAGGTTCTCTATATTAGGTTTGATTTCAATAAAAATGAGCAGAGAATTAGAGACTGGAAGTTCAAAAATAGCTGAAGAAATACAAACATTGAGAGAGTCTGAAAATCAGAAAGAAAAATACAAAATATGATCATCAGTACTGTTCTATTGAAGTTGGTGTTTTTATTTTTCTTGGATTTTTAGAAGCTAGATTGAATTGCTCCTTTCTTCTGGGTTCAAAACATAAGAAGCTGACTGATAGACTATTTTTTGTTGCTGTGTTTGGTCTACTGATACACTCAATCTGTTGCTACTGCTAAAATCCACATTTTTCTTTTGGTTTACTTTGATATCCAAGTACATCTTTGGACCTTATTGATATGTGAAGCTTGAATATGAAGCATGTTGAAGATGTAAACTTTAGTTGGCTGGATATCAATTTGTTTTACTGAAAACTTATCCAATTTGTATTAGGTCTGTATTTGGACTTTCGTTTGTTATTTTGGTTTTAACCTATTTTAAAATATTTCTGCCGAGTTCTTGGATGTTTGTACTGTCATATGGTGGATTCAATTTGGATAAGTAACACTACTTTTTTGGATTTTGATTAAATTAGTTCAATCTCATGTGATGTTGAGTTTCAGATTAGCCTTCATAAATGATTTTGCTATTTAGAATCTTGTTTTTTTTTTAAATTGAATAAACTCAAGGGCTATTAGGTCATTGTAATACTTGATGTTTAGAGTATCTATTGTAAAAAAATACTATGTATGAAATTATGGTAGTAATTTTAGTGTTCAAGTAAGGGGGCCTATAGCTCATTCATTATATAGTGTTTCAATTTTCTGCATATTTGCATCTCAATTAGGAAATGCACATTTCTTGCTTACTTTGATGAAATTGATTAAGTTTAATGGTTTTTAATCCACTGAAGGGCAGTTCAGAGCCAAGGGGACCAGCCTGATCCCTTGGGCCTCAGGTGTTTATTTGTTCTGTAGGGACTTGATGTTGAGTCCCATGCCCTTTAACATTCATCCTTTCATCAAATTTGGGTTTACTTTGGGCCTGGACTTGAGGACACTTGTAAATGGGGAATTGTATGCGTTATCGTGTTTGGGCCTGCTTTTCGAGCCCATCTCCTCATTTAACTGCAACTGCCAGCTTTGTCTATAACAGGCATGGTCCAAATGCCTGAAAGCCCAGCGTAATTTTTCTTAGTAGTTGTGTAAATATGACCTTAAATCTTTGGTTAAAGTAATTCTTGTAGTTAAATCGAGGTGTGCCATTGTTACCATATCACCCACCGCCCTCATGAAACTAAATTAAGAAATCATTTTAAGAGAAGTAATTTGAGGTGTGCCATGCCAAATAAAACCCCTAAGCTCATGACCCTCATATAATGAATACTAACTCTTTAAAAATTGAAGTGTGCCATCAATTGAACTTTTCATCAGCCTCGCAAACATTATTATTAATTGGAACCTTCGTAGTTGTTTTAGGCGCATTCTTTAAATTGATTTTTAATTACTAAGTTCGGGTGCACATTTCATGTGACCCAAGTTTAATTCCTCAATAATGTTAAATAGAATGTGTCGCGAACCACGGGTGCATTTCATGTAGGTTCAAGGCCTGTTTTAAATAATATTGAATCTTTCTAAAAGCAATTTAACTTAATTAAAAGCGGTTCTAAGGCTAAAAATGCACTATAGGCTAAAAAATGTAATAAATCGAATAATAGTCCAATTGTAATAGTTTAAGTGATCGTGCTAGAAGCACGAAACCCGGGAATGCCTAACACCTACTCCTGGGTTAACAAAATTCCTTATCTAGAATTTCTAGTTCGCAGACTTTAAATAAAGAGTAATTTCCTAGATTTGGGATTTGAAATAAACCGCTGACTTGGGACACCAAATAAACTATCCCAAGTGGAGAATCTGAATAATTAAATAAAATAATTTCATTTCGAGTAATGTCACTTTAATTGGAAAAACTCACTTATATCCCCTCTCGAGTGGTAAAAAGGAGGTTTGATAGCAATATATCTCCCCAGGGATGGTATTATGCATTTAGCATGCTTGTGGCTGATATTCAGTATTTTGTAGTAAGGAGCAATTTAGTTCGATGTGTCTCCTTATGTGAATTTTATGTGTGGATTAGGTGGCATGCTGCCATGGGTATGTTGTTTGGATCGGGTTGCACGCCGCGATAGTGTGATGTTGAGTACAGTTCCCTATATATGTTTTTGTGTGTTTTGTTTTCCATTTTCTGAGGAAAGTTCATATTAGATGCGTGATTTGAGTAGTCCATCCCAGAGTTCATTTTCCTTATGTATCACGTTCGAGCTTGTGGCCTATTGGCACGTGTGGCATCATATGGGACTTTGATCGGGGTGGCTTATTGCCTGAGCAGTTTATATTAGGTGAGACGAGATTATTAGATCTAGGATCAGTGTAGTCGAAGTATATGAAGTATATTAAAGAGAAAAGATCATTATTTGGCTCAAAATGAGGTAATGGTTCTTTTCAGAAGTATAGACTCAATGATTTGTTGACTCGGCAGTCGGTTATGAATTTCTACATATCTCTTCCGTTGTAGCAGAATTGCGAGAGTTGGGCTAAGACTTATATATATCATGAGGTGTGTTGTGAGCATCAGATTCGGGGAATATTGGTTATTATGATCAGATAATGTTATTATGGTCCTGTGAATGATGTGGTGCATGATGAGAATTCAACAAAGGTATGCAATCATGTTCTGGTACCTCGTGTAGTGATTGATACGACGTTCATATATTGGGAACATGCCTGACGAAGAATTCTGGATATTGGAATTGGGCTCTAAGCTTATTTGCTTGAATAAAAAGGAATATCTTCAGAATTGATCGAGATAATGTGCTCAACTGGATTGTAGTACCACGGGTAGGTGCACAAAGTGTTAAATAGTGATTTCCGACAACTTTAACGTAGATCTTAACACATTCGAGGATGAACGTATGTTTAAGTGGGAGAGAATGTAACGACCCGACCGGTCATTTTAAGCTCTAGCATATCATTTAGTAGTTTGAGGCCATGAGCAGCTTCATTTCAGGTATTATGATTTATACGCATGGTCAAAATTAAATTTCAGGAAGTTCGGAGTTGATTTGGAAAGAGAATTCTCATTTCGAAAGGTTTAAGTAGAAAGAATTGACTAAGATTGAATTTTGAGTAAATGACTTCGAAATTAGGATTTGAAGTTTCCAGCAGGTTCGTATGATAATTTTGGACTTGGGCATATTTCCAGATCGGGTTTTGGAAGACCAGGGAACATTTCGGCACCTATTGTGGAAGTTAGCATTTTTGGAAGAATTTCATAAGTTTGGGTTGAAGTGTGTTTCAGTTTTATCAATGTCCGTTTGGGATTCCGAGTTTGGGAATAGCTCTGTATGGTGATTCTGGTATTGGAAGCGCGATCGGAAGTGAATTCGGAGGTTCGTAGGTCATTTTGGAGTCAATTGGCTAAAGATAGAAATTTGAAGGTCTTGAGAAGTTTGACCGGAAGTGGACTTTTTGATATCAGGGCTGGCTTCTGATTTTAAAAGTTGGAGTAGGTTCGTACTATCAAATATGACTTGTGTGAAAAATTTGATGTTATCCTAAAGTTTATTAAGCTCGAATAGGAGTGCGATTCGTGATTTCGACTTTATTTGATGTTATTTGAAGCCTCGAACAGGTCCTCGTTATGTTTTGGGACTTGTTGGGATGATTGGTTGGGGTCCCGGAGGCCTCGGGTGGATTTCGGATGGTAAACGGAACAAATTTGGAATTTAAAGAAGAATTGAAGTAGCTGGTATTTGGTGTAACTGCACCTGCGAGGTTCTGGCCGCAGGTGCAGAGATGCAGAAGCGGCCTTGGTTCGCAGAAGCAGAAATGGCTGAGCTTGGCTAGGGGCGTAGGTACAAAGCAACTTCCGCATAAGCGAGACTGCAGAAACGGTCGTGGGCGAGTTAGCTGAGACCACACCTGCGATGGAAATTTCCGCAAGTGCGGAGCTGCAGAAGCGATAGGTGGACCGCAGGTGCGAGAAGCGGCTGGGTAGTGTGTTCTTTAAAAAGTGAGGGTTTGTCTCGCTTTCACCCTTTTCCTCCATGGGAGTCGATTTGGAGCAACTTGGGAGTGCCATTTTCACCACCAAGCTTGAGGTAAGTTGTTTAAGCCAGTTTTGAGTTAAATACATTGATTATGTATAGATTTTAGCATGAAAATTGGTAGAACTTGGGGTTTGAGGGGAAAACCTAGAAAATTGAGATTTTTTGATTTTGACCATGATTTTGGGCATGGAATTGAGAATAAATTATGTATTTGAGTTCATGAGGTCATAGGTAAACTTTATCTTCAAAAATTTCAGAATCCGGGCATGTGGGCCCAAGGACAATTGTGTCAACTTTTTGACAAGGGTTAGGAAATGTTATAAATTGGATTATTATAAGTAATTGAGCATAAATTAATGGGTTTGTATAATTACTGGTTAATTTTGGAGCGTTGTGCATCGATTGAGTCTTCGGAAGGTCGTGGAATGCCGGTTATGGAACTTCAGAGCGAGGTGAGACTCCTTTCTAACCTTGTAAGAGGGAATTGTCCTCATAGGTGAGTTCACTGATTATGTGCACCTATTTGTGGGGGCTACATACGCACGAGGTAACGAGAGTCCGTGTGTACTATTATTCTTAAGATCGGGTAGTTTAGGGCCCAAAAGCATGCTTTACTTTAATATTTGTAACCCTGTTGTCAATTAAAAATTATTAAACACATATCGAATGTATAAATAAATTTCGATAAGGCTAGATATCACTTCTTGACTTTTAAAGGAGAAACCTGCCTTTTCCAGAATAATTGATCCTTGATGACTTCTTGATTTGACTGTTTGAATGTGTTTATCTACTATGGAATAGGCCGAACGCCTCGGTAGATTTTAGATGCATCTATGGTTCGCACCATTCGAGCCTCTGACAGTGCACTATTTAAATATTTTTAGATCGGGTCGTACGTCCTCGACATGATTTGCACATGCTTGTATTGCTTGTATTGGTTGCTTTGATATTTATAAATGAGGATATTACTTCCATTGATAATAAATGTATAAATGATGAAAACAAAGTTGGAAATTTCCCTATGAATAAGAGAATTGTTTGCTTGCTTCATGCTATTGAGTAACAACCATTTTTTTTAATAAAAACCTCGATTTACTACATTTTTGGTATATTATTATTGGACCACTAGTAAGTGTCAAAGTCGACCTCTCGTCTCTACTTCTTCGAGATTAGATGGGATACTTAATTGTTTTTGTACTCATGCTATACTTGTTATGCATTTTTGTTGCACATGCACATGTACCCCTAGAGGCCTAATGGGCGTAGAAGCATGGATGATACAGAGACTTAGGTGAGTTGCATCTCTCGAGGTGATCCGCAGCCGGAATAGTCTCTTTTTGTGTATAGTATTTACCTTTTGTACAATTTGTATTTCGGAAAATTTGATATCGGGGTTGGAATCTGATTCCAAAAATTGTAGTAGGTCTGTAATGTTGATTATGACTTGTGTGCAAAATTTGGGGTCATTCGGACGTGGTTTGATAGGTTTCGACATTAGTTATAGGAATTTGAAGTTTCAAGTTCTTTAAGTTTGAATTGGAGGGTGATTCGTGAATTTAGCATTTTTTGATATGATTTGAGGACCGGAATAAGTTCATATGGTATTTTAGGATTGGTTGGTATGTTTGGTTGAGGTCTCGGGGGACTCGGGTGAGTTTCGGGTGCTTAGGGGATCATTTTTGGACTTAGGAAAGTAGCAGATTTTCTGGTATTTTGTTGCAGAGAATTTCTTCATCACGCTCGCCAAAGAAGTCTCGCATTCGCGAAGACATTTGGGAGGACGGATCAAGTTTGTTCTTCATGTTTGCAAAAAGGGGCCCATGTTCGTGAAGTTATGTTCAGTGGAAGCATTGTTAATGCAGGGAATAAAACGGGTTCACGTAGAGAAAGTGAGGCAGCTAGGGAACCCATCCATTTGGTCTCCACGTTTGTGTAGTATATATCGCGTTGGCGAAGCATCGGGGATCTAAAGGTAAGCATTCGCGAAAGAGGAACTTTGGGTAAGTGGAATTTTGTTATACGTAAACACGAGAGAGTGGTCGTTTTCACGAAGGAGAATGCACCTGGGCAGAATATAACATTTTAAAAATGTGTGTTTCACCATTTTTATCGAAACTTGAGTTTGGGAGCTCGGATTCAGACGATATTTTAAGGGATTTTTAGAGATATGAATTGAATTTGGGCCACTCGGAGCAGGATATTCGCGGATAAGTCATTGTGATTGATTAATTGAGTTTGGTTCGAGTTAAGTGACTTGTCTAACCTTGTGTGGAGGAAGTCCCCTTAGGATTGGTAATATTTTTATATGTGAGCACCGTATACGTGAAGTGGTGAGTACGTACACGGGCTAATAATTGTAAAAACCCAATTTTCACTAAGTACTAACATGTTCTTCTTCTTATTCGAGTTATATCAGCATATGTAGTATCCTGTTATCTTAGAATAGCATGTCTATTTGCCTTAATTGCTTATATAAAGTTTGGGTAGCACGTTTAGTGAAATTCCTGTTTTTCATTGACTTGTACTTAGTCGATATTCGAGGTTTTCTTGCTGTAACCGTTATTTACCTTGTTTGAGCTGCATATTTACTTTGGGACTATGGAACGATATTCTAGAAGATCCCCTGCATATTTACTTTGGGACTGTGGAACAGTATTCCGGGAGATCTCCCATGTCTTGCATATTTACTTTGGGACTACGGAACGGTATTCAAGGAGATCCCCTTGCACATTTACGTTTGGGACTATGGAACAGTATCCTAGGAGATCCCCTGTTATTATCTCTGTATTCTGAGTTGTGCCTTTCTATGATTACATTCTTTTTAAATTTTAGTATTTATTTTTACTACGATATTTCATTCTATCTTGTTATATTATATATATATACTAGTAGGGACCTGACATAACCTCGTCACTACTCGACCGAGGTTAGGCTTGGAACTTATTGGGTACTGTTGTGGTATACTCATGCATATCCCAGCACATGTTTTCATGTGTAGATACAGGTACTTCTTATCAGTCGCATTATCAATGAGGCGAGACATCTTTAGAGACTTCAAGGTATATCTGCCGCATCCGCAGGCCTGAAGTCCATTTCTAATCTTTCCCATGTCAAACCTTTCTTGTATTTCCTTTTTCTTAGGCTCTGGAGTATAGGAATACTATTTTCTTTCTATAGTTTGTGACTTACAATGTTTCGGGTTTTGGGAGAGTTTATGTACATTTCGAGAATGATCATTTTACATACCGAGCGAAATCTTAATTTCTTAATTAAAATTTCCTACTAGTTGTTAGCTTTTATGCTTTCATTTCATTTTTCCATAAATGTTAGTCTTACCTAGTCGTAGAGACTAGGTTCCATCACAATGGTTCGCGGAGGGAGAACTTGGGTCGTGACAGAATTTGAATTGGTAGTTTTTATTTTTTGGTTTTTTGTTTTTGTTTTTTATTTTAAATTAATTATAAATTCCAACTTTGTTGGAGCTTTGTCCTAAAAATCTACACTTATCATTTTATGGTTATGTCACTTGGCTTAATATGGTGACATTGCCTCTCCTTTTATTATATTTTAAAGATAGAAGATTTAAGAGACAATGAGGCCTCATTTTTTTTGAGATTAAGACATCTGAATCTGAATATATATATATATATATATATATATATATATATATATATATATATATATATATATATATATATATATATATATATATCAAGATGTATATTAAGATTATGACATATAAATCTGAATACACATCTGAATATTAAGATGTGTTTTAAGATCTGAATACTAAATGATTAAGACTGTTTATTGTTAAACATCTAAATATATATAATATATATTTATTTAAAAATTAATAAACATAAAATCAAATGAAATACTAATTAACGGAGGTGCTTGTGATGGCTAACGGAGGTGTTTGTGAGTGCCGATTAGAGACGATGGTTGGTGGTAAATTTGGTTGATGGTGGTATTTTTAGGTAGTAGCTAGTGGTAATTGGTCACGATAGTGATTATGGTTGACTATGGTGGTGGTGAGTGGTGATATTAATTGTGGGTGGTGGTAGTGGTGGTTGTTGTGATTAAGGAAGGTGATAGTGGGTGGTGGTAGTTTATAATGGTGGGTGGTATGGGCTATGGTTATTGATGGTGATGGGGTGGTTGGTGGTGGTAGTTTAGGTGAGTGAGTGTGTGGTTATAGATGAAGATGGCGGTGGTGTTGGAAGTGGTGGCACTATGGTTGAGGATGATGGTGGTGTTAGAGGTGTCACTACCCAAAACTCAACCTGTCATGATGGCGTCTATCATGGTACTAGGAAAGCTGACAACTTATACATTACCAAAACTTTCAAATTTAAAACATACTAATAAGGTTTATATAGGTAAAGCTATCATAAAATCTAGATAAAATACCATAACTCAATATGGAAGTTCCCAAAATCAGGGTGTCACTGAATACATGAGTATCTATGCAACACAAGTATGAAATATTGTCTAAGAAAAACTGAAACTTAATAAATAAGACTGAGGGATAGGGGAGGAGAGTCAAGGTCTGCGATGCCATGGTAACTACCTCCAATATCTCCGAATGACATTAAACTCTGAGAATCAGTAACCACCGTTTTCGGATACTTGGATCTACACATGAAGTGCATGGTGTAGTCTGAGTACAACTAACTCAGTAAGTAACAAGTCTAACTATTGGGAAGAAAGTAGTGACAAGCTTCACGAGTATATTTCAATTACAGAAGGCATGCTTCCAATTTTAACAGTTAAATCCCAAACAGGTAAATCATGTCAAGTTCAATTGAAAAAAAAATATGGTACATCTTGGTATCTACATGTCAGTTATATATGCCAACTGAAGTACAAAACAGTAATGAAATCCTATGCATAATGTTAGAGTATCAGTCACTCAGTCTCCTATTCACTCCATCCTTACAGCCACTCAATCCTACCAATCACTCGGCACTCGCGCTCGGCACTCGACACTCGCACATAGTACGTGCTCTGTGGATGTGCACACTCCAGAGGGGCAATTCCAGCCCAAGTGCTATAATACGCCAATCATTCCATGAATCACATAATATGTTGCGGCGTGCAGCCCGATCCCATAAATATTTTCACAATCAGACCCTCGGCCTCACCCAGTCATCAATCTCTCTAGTCACTCGAGCTCTCAAGAATCATGATGATAAACATAAACAATAATGATATAATGTATCAATAAAGGACAACAGAGATTGAGATATAATATGCAAATACTAGTTGTGACTGAGTATAAAATGGTAAATTAAGAAAATAATTCAACATGTAATACAACCTATGTGGGTCCCAATAGTACCCAAACGTAGCATAAGCAAGATTTCGAACATTACTGGCAGCTCAATTCCTCTAACACATGGTGAAAATACGGATAACGACAAGATTAATCAACTATACAATTCCAATCGATCGAGTCACAATTCTAATGGTGCACGCCCGCACTTTCGTCACCTAGCATGTACTTCACCTCAACACCAATCACATAACACGTAATTCAGAGTTTCTTACCTTCAAAACCAGGTTTAGAAGTACTACCTCAAACTGCGCAAATCTCTACTCCAACAAGCCTTGCGTCATGAAACGGCCTCTGAATGCCTCGAATCTAGCCACAAACAATTCGATATGATCAACTCAAGCTATAAGAATCTATTCCATATAAAAATACTAAGCTCTTAATCAAAAATTCAACTCAAAATTCAAAACCCAGGTTCACATTTCGAAATACGATAAAAGTCAAAAAATACGGAAGTCCATCCAACCACGAGTTCAACCATACCAAATTTACCAAAAATACAATACCATATCATCACTCAAAGCCTCCAAATTAACTCTCCAAATCCCTAGCCTCAAACTCTCAAAATTACACCTCAAAAACACACAAACTAGGTGGAAAAGTCAATTAGGAAACACAATTATTGAATAAAAATGACCACAAGTTACTTACCTCAAGAAACACCTCGAAATCCCTCTCAAAAATTGCCTTAGTCTAAGTTTGCAAAGTCCAAAATAAGAAAAATCATGAAACCCTTTGAATGTAACATTTCCAGTGCTTCCATACATGTGATCCACTTAAACGCATCTACGGTCTTATAGGTGTGAACATTTCTCCACTTCTGTGGCTAAACCTGAGATGTATGCCTTTGCTTCTGCGATCTCACACACAGGTGCGAGCCCGCATTTGCGGAACTTCCTCTGCATCTGCACTCCACAACTTCCCCAGTAAGCCCGCTTATATTCCCATAATCCACATCTGTGACCACGCAGGTGCGGATAACCCTTCACACATGCGACCATTGCACACCCATCTCTAGGACGCATTTGTGCTCCCTTTCTTCCACTTGCAATCAAAACACTGCATGTGCAATTGCACCAGACCTGGTGAGCTTCAACAGTCTTTCAAATTCCAAAATTGATTTGTTATCAATTTGAACTCCACTCGAGGCCTCCATGACCTCAACAAAATACACCAACAAGTCCTAAAATATGATACAAACTTAGTAGAACCCTCAAATCACATCAAACAACCTGCCTTCACTTTTGTGATCTCACACGCATAGGTGCGAGTTAGCATATGCGCTCCAGAGCTCCCTCACTGCATCTGCTTATGCACCCATACTATGCATCTATGATCATGTAGGTGCGGACAACCTTTCGCACCTGCGACCACTGCACACCCCTCTCCAGAATGCATCTATGCTCCTGTAATGACCCGGTAGGTCATTTCATGAGTTATCGCTTCATTTTCCCTTATTTTTGCTTCCTTATTCTTTGTTCATATGTGCTATATGGTATCGGGTTAGTCAGTTCAAATCTAGAATGGTTTTGGTAAGGCTTGAGACACTTAGTCACTTAAGTTGGTCTTTTAGTTGGAAAAGTCAACTTGAAGTTGACTTGTGAGCATACAATTTTGGAATTTGGTTTTTATGATTTAGATAGCTTCGGAAGGTGATTGGGACTTAGTAGCATGATCTGAATGTGTTTTGGAGGTCCGGAGTAGATTTATGCTTGAATTGGCGAAAATGGATTTTTGGCATTTTCCCATTGATAGTGAAAATTTTGATATTGGGGTCGTAATGTAATTTAGGGAGTTGTAGTAGGTGTGTTATGTCATATGGGATGTGTGAGCAAAATTTTAGGTCATTCGGACAAGGTTTGATAGACTTTTTGATCGAAAGTGGAATTCGGAAGTTTTTGGAGTTCTTAGGCTTGAATCTATGGTTGATTAGATTTTGCGATGTTATTTTAGCTGTTTCGAACATTGGTATAAGTTTTGACGGTGGTATATAACTTGCTCGTACTTTTGGTTGAGGTGCCGGGGGCATCGGGGTAATTTCGGGTGATTGACCGGAGGTTTGGAGTTGGAATTAGGAGCTGAAGTGCGGAAGCTCCTATCATAACCGCACCTGCGGATTGGGGACCGCAGGTGCGGGCCTACAAAAGTAGAAAAGGTAACGCATATGCGGCCAAGGGAATGAATGACAGGAACTGCATATGCGAAATTTGAGGTGCACATGCGATGGCGCAGGTGCGGAGTTTTGATTGCAGGTGCGGTCTTTGGACGGATAAGTGGAATCCGCAGATGCGCACCTGGGACCACGGGTGCATGTCCGTAGGTGCGAGATTTTGACCGCAGAATTGGTTTAGCTGGGGCAGAACATATAATTTTGGCCCTTCGCGATTTTGAGTGGTTTTTCACCATTTTTTTTTCATTCGGGAGAGAGCTTGGGAAAGCAAATTGATGAGGGAATTCGAGAAGGTTTCATGGAGGTAAGGTTTTTGGACCCTAAACTTGTTTCTGTGGTGGTAATTTACTGTTTAAGCATGAAATTGGTGGTAATTAGTGGTTAAAATTGGGGGTTTAGGGTTTGGAAGTTAGAGACCTTAATCTAGGGATTTGAGGGATCGTTTGTGGTCAGATTTTGGTGTATTTGGTATGTATAACCTCGTGAGAGTGTGGGGATTCTAGTTTTGTAAATTTTATCAGAATTCGAGATGTGAGCCCGGGGGTCGGGTTTGATCAATTTCGGGATTTGTGATGTAATTTGATTATATTCACTTGGGCTTTGTTCCCTGAGTATATATTGATGTTATGGTTATGATTTTGGTTAGATTCGGTGCATTTGGAGGCCGAAACGAGAGGAAAAGGCATTGTGGGCTAGAGTTTGGCTTGGCTTGAGGTAACTAACGCTTCCAAACTTGGTTCTGAGGGTTCGAAACCCCAAACTTTGTGTTCTATGATTATAATTGAGGTGACGCAAGGACGTGCACCGTGAGAAAAGTGTCGTGGATCATTCGAGAGTACCGCCTAGTGACTCTTTCTTTCTGATATCTATGTTGTCACTATGTGAATATGTTAATGAGCTGCAAATCATGCTAATTATCATGTTAAGGCTTCATGACAATACTGTTAAGACCCTAGACGTTATTTTCTTGATGTCATATCATTAGCTTTATTGATATTCTGTACTCAGTCATGTTCATGCATATTATATCATGCCTCAGTCTCAATTATTTCTATTTGACATATTATATCATTGTTCGGGCTAGTATCATGACATTTGAGCCCGTGTGTGAGAGAGACTGGAGAGTTATCACTGAGTGAGGCCGAGAGCCTAATATTGAGTGATAGTATGGGTTCGGGCTACATGCCGTAGCGAGATATTAAACATGCCTTTGTTGGCTTGTTATAGTGCTTGGGCTCAGAGAAGCCCTCTGGAGTCTTTACACCCCCAGTGAGCGCAGATGATGATATTGAGGGATGAATCTTCCCTAGACATGGATCTTGTTCTAAGCATTGATATGGAGATAGATCTTTTCCATGAGGATGGATTGGCATGTTTCCTCAGTACTGGGTGAATAGTCAGTGATGTATATATTCCGGGATGGATCTTCCCTAGGCCGAATGGTCCATATATAGTACCTAGTGGTTGAGCACTATGGGTGGAAGTATTATACGTAACATTGATCATGCTATCTGTGCATTGGTACTTAGAGGTTCCTGTGACACCTCCTTTTGGCGCTACCGCATCCCGCGAAGGGCGTGGTAAAGGGAGTTTTTCCAATTAAAGGACAATCGAAACGGGATTCGTTTATTATAAGATTCAGAGTCGCAACTTGGGAGATTTATGGTGTCCCAAGTCACCGGTTGAATCCCGAATCGAGGAAAGGTTTGACTCTATTTAACAGTCCGCGAACCAGAAATCCGGATAAGGAATTCTGTTAACCCGGGAGAAGGTGTTAGGCATT
>MU678915.1:0-14620 GCA_026770625.1 Nicotiana glauca | reverse complement strand
GTCGCTCAACTGTCATATTTGGCTTATTTATCTGATTTATAACATGCTTTAACTTATGTGCAAATTTTAACTTTTAACCGCTTTTATTATTATTATTTTTAATGCAAATTGTAACGTCGTGAAAACGTATCTCGAACCACGTCACATCAATGTACCCATGGTTATCAACACATTTTGACTCCGTTGAGATTTGGAGTTAGGTCACATAAATGTGCACCCAAGTTTAAGAAAGTAAATTACTAAAGGCGCGCCTAAAGCGACTAGCGTATCATTATTTTGGGTAAGGCCGTGAAATTTTGCTAAACGACCCATCCCGAAATCTAAGTAATTTTACAAACACATATAGAGGGCCCCGCGGCTTATGTATTTTTGTTTGTCGAGGCTCGTATCATTTATTATTTTAAAAAAATTGCAACGTCATGAAAATGCATCTCGAACCACGTCACAATCAATATATCCGTGATTCTTGAACCCGAGTTTAAGAAGGTAAGGTTATTAGAACTGCGCCTAAAGAGTCTAATGCATTATTATTTTGGGGAAGGCCGCGAAATTCGCTAAACGGCCCTTCCCGAAGTCTAAGTATTTTTAATATATACATTTATGAGGGCCCCGCAGCTTGTGCGTTCTATTTGGCGTGGCTCATCTTGTTTATTTTAAAAGGATCATCCTAAAGCGACTACATTCTTCTATTTTTCGTCCGTCTCTAAAATAAAAGAAGAAAAGGTCCTAATTTATTCACATGCTTACGAGTTGTTATAGTCGGGTTTCGACCACGATTTGTTAAATCAAAAAAAGGTGCCATATGGGCAGTCCGTTTGCCAACGTGGGCCCAGGTCCAATGCATGTAGTATTAAATGGGACATGGGCCGTCTTATTCCAATATTGGGCCTAGTTAATTTATTCTGCACATGTTCACAGTTTTGCAAAGCTGAAATGTAAAAAATGATGATATTTAATTAAACAAACTACTGCAAAGTTATAGAAAAAGCAATCAATTGGAATGAGGTAACTTCTAATTTCAAAGTTGTTTTTACTGGCCTTCTGCTATGTTTCCAGGAACTAGCAGGGTGGAACTCAAACTGGACGAACGATTTTATTGCACATTCGACATACCATTTGTTTTCGAACTAACTCTAACCACGATTAACTTTAGCTAGCGATTAAATCAGTATTCAAACAGCTCATGAATTCGAAAATGAGTTATTGCAGACCAGCTTCAGTTAAAACTTCATAAGAACAAAAGTAAACTAATTAAAGCTACTGATTTTATACCTAAACATGCGCATCTACAGCTAATTTCATTCCGTAATTAGTAGTCTAACCAATTTCCAACTATAGAATCCTCAGGCTGATCACCAAACTGTTGTAGAGTAATAATCGACATAGCTCACATTAGAACCTCAATTAACAGTCCATACTGTTCGGTTACAACAGCTAACAGGACTAGATAACTTAAACTAAATTAAATACAACATCATACAACCTTTAGAATACAGAGATCTGAGAGCAATTTCCATTTTTCATTTCAATTGGGAGCTACATGAAGCAATCGAGGAAGTGTACCTGGATTTTAAATCACAGCAAGAGAAAATAGTAATCAGCAGGAGCAGGTGAGTAACAGCAGCAGCAAACAATCTCAGCAAGTAGAGTTAACAACCCAGGAAATACCACTTGAAACCCCAACAATACCAAATGGAATCGATGACCCAGGAATAAAGCCAGAACCAAAACAGAAGGCAGAGATTGACTCAACAATGCAGTGAAACAGTAGACTTCTGGTTTTCTGTTCTTTTCAGTTTTTTAGAACTCGACACCCTCTTTAACTCTCGAACTAAACTGACCTCTTAAGATTGAAAAACCAGCCAATTAAACTCTCTAACTGAATTCTTAATACTCAAAATCCAGCCTGTTTTTAACTCTCAATTACTGAACTCCTTTTAGGTAAAAGCCAGCCCAAATTTCACTCTTTCTCTCTGACTTTTCTTGATTCAAAGCCAACCCCCTTTCTATCAAAATTCCTCCTATTTATAACCAAAACAGACCCCCTCATACTGCCTAGAAACACACGGATTTTTTATTCTGCCCATACCCCTTGAATTCCCAGTCCTAAGTGTCTTTTCTTGTGTGAAACTATTTGGTTCCCCATACTTACATGTTTTGTCCCCTATTGTTTCAATCAAGAGTCATGTGGGTGATTAAAGTATTCCTATTAACTCCCCATGCTCTTATGTCTTGCTCCCCATTGCTTTTAACTAATGACATTTATTACCACTTGGCAGACCCCTAAATTCAAACTACTTGCAGGCCTGTAAAATCCTCAAGTTACCCCCTTTAAACCCTTAAAAATTATAGTATTACCCTAAGCCTGTTAGCCTGTTATTAAATCTATATAAGTTCAAACCCAACAATTGACCAAGATTGATTTCTAACTATCTCCTGATTGATCAACTAAATTACTACAGCTATATCCAATTCCTAAACGAGTTCAGGTAGTAGATTCAAAGCAGAAGGTCAAGATCAAAATCAGGAATGAGTTGATCATATTGGGAACCAATCCTGATCAACTCCAACCAACTAATCAAACGGGTATTTGCTAAAGTTGAGCTAAAATTGAAGCATTTATGAATTAATAAGGGAGGTTCAAATGAACAACCAAAGAGAACAAATTGCAATATATAAATGAACAAGCTGCTTGGTTTCAAAGACGAAAACTGAACACACCAGCCGGTTCATTTCAATACAATAATGGCACGGAAAAGAGGCAAGATAGTAAGCACACTGAAATGAACAGAAATAGACTACTATCATGCTTTTCTAGTTTTTTTTAAGCAAATTAATTGACGACACTTATTTAATCGATTACACATACACAATTGGTAATAAACAAACAGAATCAAACATACAAACAGGGTGATTCATGTGGCTTTGGATAGGAGTTATGAAACTAATTATTTGACGACATTATTCAAATCGAATATAGTTTATTACACATATATACCAATGGACAAAAGAAAAGTCGACCAAATAAAAGGTCTGGAGATGGACAGAACAGTTGATACAAAAATTAAAAAATCAATAAACCAAACTAAACAGATAAACAGATATAAACATGAACATAGAACAAAGGGGAAATGAAAAAAAATACCTCAGTACTCAGAAACTAGATGACCCAGGTTCGAACTCAGAATCGAACACTTTGAGGTCGAATGGACCTTAATCGAGTGTTCTCAACTGAGAACACTTCGACTAAGGTCGATTAGACCCCAAATCTTCCTTTACTTTGGACAGAATCCATGGTTTGGAATTTCTAGGGTTCTTACGTTCGATTTGGGGTTCGAACGTTTCTAGCCAGATTTGACCCAAACCAAGAGTGGCTTGGTAACGAGGGAGGTCAGGTGGATGTCTGGTGTGAGTTTGGGGTTCATTAGATGAACTAGGGTTTTTTGCTAGAACCTTCGATTGATTATTCAAGACGGTTGGCGATGATTCGAGGTTAGTGGACCATGGATTTGGGTTGAGGGTGGTCAGATGGTTAAGGGGTGTTATTTTGGGCGAGGTTGGAGGTGGCGCCGCCACCAGGGGATCTTGTGGCGGTGCTAGGGTTCCTTACTATGAATCGATATTCGAGGAGATGGGATGGGATTTGAAGGATGATGAGGGTGGCATGAAGATGGGGAGGTTGAGGTGGTTCAGTGGTGTAAAGATGGGGTTGTTTGGTGACTGACCGCCGCCACAGGCGATTTCCGGCAGGCGGTCAGCGGCGCGAAGCGGAGGAAGATGAGTCTGTCTCTGAGGCTTAGAGATGATAAGGGGGGTTTGGCTTTGGGGGGCCTGGGTGTGTTTTAGGTTTATATAGGAAAGGGAACGATTGATCTTGGTCGTTCGATCAAGAGAGATCGACGGCCAGGATCTCTCACTTAGAGGGAACGACATCGTTTGGCTTAAGTTACGAGACTGGGTCGGTCTTAGACGGGAACGGGTCAGGTTGTGAGGGATGCTTGGAACCGTTAGATCATAGGGAATGAACGGTTCAGATTTGACACCTGGAACGACGTCGTTTGAGCTTGGTCGGAAGCTGAACTGGACCGTCAGATCTGTTTGATCAACGGCCCAGATCTGAGATGTTTAAACGACGTCGTTTGGACCTCTGAGAGACCTGGTGTATCGGACCGGGTGTATGGGGTGTTTTGGGCCTGATTATGGGTCCAAAAAAGTGGCCCAGTTCCGTTTTTTCTTCATTTTCTTCCATTTTCTTTTAATTCTAACATAAAAAATTAACTCAAAAATATTAATTAACCCTAATCAATAATTAACACACAAGACTAGTCATTAATTAAAAACAAAATCACACAATGGTTCATTTAAATGACCAAAAAAAGAACAAATACATATTTTGTGATTTTCTTTCTTTTAAAACCAAATTATGATTTAATTAATTCCTAAGTGCACAATTAGATCTTAAGTGCGCATGCAACATATATTTTTGTATTTTTCTATTAATATAGACATATAAATACGAACGCACAAATGCAAACAATAAAAGGAAAACAACACAAAATCTGCAAAAATTGCAAACAACACAAAACATTTTATTTTAGATTTTTGGGAGTAATTCTCATATATGGCAAAAATCACATGCTTACAGCTACCCCTCTTTGTCCGAAAACACAAAAAGTTTTTGTGCAAAGATAAAGTGAGCGAGCGATTTTTGCCCATATGAGTACTCCATGTGAAGCATTTTTTGAAAAGATTTAACCGAACCTTTGCTTCAAAAGGTCTCCTACATTTCCCTGGCTAAAAGGGAATCAGGTCCATGTAGTTCGGGAAGTTTTGGTAGCTGGGACTACCATGGGGCTGCAATTTTGCTGTTACTGCTGTTGCATGTTGTTATTACTGCTTACCGATCTCCTTGTTACACCGTGCTCAAAAAAAAACAAGAAGCTAGACTTAACTGGTCTATGAATTAAAAATCTTATCCATCTTCGACTTGCTCTTGTTGCCTTGCTTCTTGTCGGCTTATGTTTCCTCCGATGCTTCTTTCTTCCAAAAACTGCTGGGGCCGACATTGGCCTTTTGCTTTTCTGAACACCAGTTTCATCATTTTGTTCTGTCCGCTGGGGATAACACTACTTCAAAGACCGCTTCTCTTGAAATTTGTCTTATCTTCCTTTTGATTTCTGCACTTGAATTTATGCTGGGGATTTTTTTTGTAACCTTCTTTCTTTCGGTGGGTTACTGATTTCAAGATATGAAATGTAAAGACTGAAATGTAATGCCTCCGCTCTACGGGTGGGCTCCCAAATGCAACAATTTAAAAGTAACACCTCTGTTCTATGAGCGAGCTCCCGACTTCGACACTTTAAAATAACACCTCCGTTCTACGGGCGGGCTCCCGACTTCAACAACTTAAAAGTAACACCTCTGTTCTACGGGCGGGCTCCCGACTGCAACAACTGAAAAGTAACACCTCTGCTCTACGGGCGGGCTCCAGACTTCAATAACTAAAAAGTAACACCTCTGTTCTACGGGCGGGCTCCCGACTGCAACATCTGAAAAGTAACACCTCCGTTGTACGGGCAGGATCCCGACTTCAACAACTGAAAAGTAACACCTCCGTTCTACGGGCTGGCTCCCGACTTCGACAACTTAAAAGTAACACCTCCGTTCTATGGGCGGGCTCCCGAATGCAACAACTTAAAAGTAACACCTCCTTTCTACGGGCGGGCTTCCGACTTTGACAACTTAAAAGTAACACATCCGTTCTACGGGCGGGCTCCCGAATGTAACAACTTAAAAGTAACACCTCCATTCTACGGGCGGGCTCCCGACTTTGACAACATAAAAGTAACACCTCCGTTCTACGGGCGGGCTCCTGACTTCAACAACTGAAAAGTAACACCTCCGTTCTACGGGCGGGCTCCCGACTTCAATAAATTAAAAGCAACACCTCCGTTCTATGGGCGGGCTCCCGAATGCAATAGCTTAAAAGTAACACCTCCGTTCTACGGGCGGGTTCCTGACTTCAACAACTGAAGCGTAACACCTTCGTTCTACGGGCGGGCTCCCGACTTCAACAACTTAAAAGTAACACCTCCGTTCTACGGGCGGGCTCCCGACTTCGACAACTTAAAAGTAACACCTCCATTCTACGGGCGGGCTCCCGAATGCAACAACTTAAAAGTTACACCTCTGTTCTACGGGCGGGCTCCCGACTGCAACAACTGAAAGTAACACCTCCGTTCTACGGGCGGGCTCCCGAATGCAATAGCTTAAAAGTAACACCTCCGTTCTACGGGCGGGCTCCCGACTTTATCATCAACAGCTTCCCTCAAACTGGTGTTTCATTTCTCTGAAACTTGCTGGGGAATTATTTTTCTTCTTTAAGACTGGTTATTTTCCTTCTTTCGACAATGGTGGGGATGATACCGGTTCAAAGACCATTACCCTTAAACTGGGATTATCTTGTTTCTCCCGAGATTGCTTTCTTTAAAACTTGTATTGCCTTCTTCCGTAAATTGCTGGGGATTCCGTCTCCTTCAAGCTTGTGTTCTCTTTCATTTTCCCCAATAGGGGTATCTGTTTTCGAGAAAATTTTCGCAATGAGAGAAAATTTTCTGCCCCAGTTTGATGATCCTCTTTGTGGCATGTCTTTTCGCCATCAATAACATTTCCTTTCCCTGCTTTAAATCAAAGAAAATTTGTTAGTTAAAAATGTAGTGAGTGGTCGTGCCACTCCTGCCAGGGATGGTTTTTTCCCTTTCCTTTTTCCTACTCTGCGTTCCCAAAACTTGTTGGGGAATGATGTTATTTGCTGGGGCTGATATTTCTGCTGGGGATTCCTTCCCCGTTTCGTGTTGTCCGACCATCTCGGAACTGGGTGGATAATCTGTCGGAGTTGTTCCTTCATCGTCGAAAATCTGCTAGGGATCCTCTCGGAACTTGGTCCATGATTTTCTCAACTGTTGTTTTTCTGCCTTCTCTATACTTTCCCTAAAATTCTAGACCGATTCATCATTTGGTCTTGCAACAAACATCTTTTCGTTTTATTGCCTAATCTTTGGCTTGTCCTATTCATATTTGCTTTACGCCATTTTGGCAACTGGTAGTAAGCTCTGAAAAATCTTTCTCAAAAACAAACCGCTGGAGAAAAAGTCTCTAAACAAAGAAATGAAAAAGTGATGATCTCAAAAGGTAGAAAAGGACAAAGAAGAAGTCTTTCTGAACAAATGCTGGGAAAAAAGAAAAAAAAGAGAAGGAACTTATCTGAATGGTATAACTGGTCCCAACGATTAAGTCGTGCATTCCGAATCTAACTAACCCAGTCTATTTCTCAATCAATCTTTCTGATGGCTTCATTTTGCTGGGGATGAGCAGGCACCCCATTCTTTGCCAAATGAGGATCCTTTCCGCCAATCTTATCTTATCGCCTCATAGTGCCCTTCGAGGGGTTTTCACTAATAAGACTCTCTTATTTCTCTCAACTCCCGTCGCCTTAGGGTGCCCGTGAAGGTTTTCACTATAAGACACTCTCATTTTGTTTCTCTCAGATTCCGTCGCCTTATGGTGCCTGTGAAGGTTTTCACCGATAAGACTCTCTTATTTTATTTTTCTTTCTCCGCTGGGGATTGGAGTGTTACCGATAAGATTCTCTCCACATGGGATTCTCTTGGCTATCAATTCCTTCAGCTAATGATCCTCATTCAGTCGGGGATCAGTGTGCTATTCTCGGCTTTTATTTGCCTAACTTGGCACCTCTCGGATACTGATCGGGAGGTCTCTTTGGATGTCAACATGGTTTTTTGTGCGGGGATAAAAGAAAAGGATATCAAAAATTCAAAATAACTTCGACAGGTAAAACATTACAACTCTTGGAATCAAAATTTTTCCAAAATTTTAAAACATAACTTCTGCCCCAGTTTTCTTGCTTGGGGGATTTTTTTTATTACACTATGACCGAGCCGTGAGGCGCCTACGTATCCTCTTTGAGGAATCAGGTCGAATGTAGTTCACTCATTCATTTGTTTTTTCATGTGACTTTCCTTTTTGTTTTTGTTATTATTTTTTCTTTCTTTTCTTTCTTTCTTTTCTTTTCAATTTTCATTTTCATTAACGATTCCAAGAGAGGGGTATGAAAGAATAAATAGGGCTCAAAGGGGGAAGCAAAGGTTAAAGTGTTTTGGATAGAAGAATGAATTGCCTCTCTCATTTCATTTTCCGATAAATGCCAAGTACAAACAAACAAACAACAAACAATTACAATCAAGGAAATCATACGTAATATCTCTTGACTGCGTCAGAGTTGATAGCCATGTCGATACATCTTCCCTCGACATCTGTCAAACACAAAGCGCCATTAGACAACACTCTGGTCACAATGAATGGTCCTTGCTAGTTTGGGGCGAACTTGCCCTTTGCTTCGGCCTGATGTGGTAAGATTCGTTTCAGCACCTGCTGTCCTATTTCAAATTTCCTGGGATGCATCTTCCTGTTGTATGCTCTTGCCATCCTCTTTTGATACAATTGGCCATGGCATACTACTGCCAATCTCTTTTCATCAATCAAGCTTAGCTGCTCCAATCGCGCTTTAACCGATTCGTCATCATCAATCCCAGCCTCAGCGATAATCCGAAGGGAGGGAATTTCAATTTCTGCTGGTATCACTGCTTCAGTTCCATATACTATCGAATAAGGAGTTGCACCTACTAAAGTACGAACAGTAGTGCGATAACCCAACAATGCAAATGGTAGCTTTTCATGCCAATGCCTAGACCCTTCTACCATCTTCCTCAATATCTTCTTTATGTTTTTGTTGGCTGCCTCAACCGCTCCATTCGCCTTGGGCTGATACAGGGTGAAATTACGGTGTGTAATCTTGAACTGTTGACAGACTTCTTTCATAAAACTACTGTTAAGATTAGCACCATTATCTGTGATGATCACCTTTGGGATCCCAAATCTACAGATGACATGGGAATGAACAAAATCCACCACTGCCTTCTTTGTTACCGACTTGAAAGTCTTAGCCTCAACCCACTTAGTGAAATAATTGATGGTTACCAGAATGAACTTGTGACCGTTGGAAGCTGCCGGCTCAATAGGTCCAATGACATCCATGCCCCATGCAACAAATGGCCATGGTGCTGACATTGTATGTAATTCTGTCGGAGGAGAATGAATCAGATCTCCGTGTATCTGACACTGATGGCATTTCCGCATGAAACTGATATAATCACGCTCCATAGTGAGCCAATAATACCCTGCTCGAAGAATCTTCTTTGCCAATACATATTCGTTCATATATGGCCCACAAACTCCGACATGTACCTCTGCCATCACTGTCGTGGCTTTACAAGCATCTATACATCGCAGCAAACCCAAATCTGGTGTTCTTTTGTACAGCACTCCTCCACTGAGGAAAAATCTATTTGCCAACCGCCGAATGGCTCTCTTTTGATCTCCGGTGGCCTGCTCCGGGTATATCCCCCTCTTGAGGTATTCCTTGACATCATAAAACCATGGCTCGCCATCCATTTCTTCCTCTATCATGTTGCAATAAGCATTCTGATCACGAACTTGAATATGCAACGGGTCAACATGAATCTTGTCCGGATGGTGCAACATCGATGCTAAAGTGGCTAAAACATCGGCAACCTCATTATGAACTCTTGGGATGTGCCTGAACTCCACTGATCGAAATCGCTTGCTCAGATCGTGCAAACATTGTCGATATGGTATAAGCTTCAAATCCCATGTTTCCCATTCACCCTGAATCTGATGCACTAGGAGGTCCGAGTCTCCCAAGACCAAGACGTCCTGGACATCCATGTCTGTAGCTAACCGTAAGCCCAAGATGCATGCTTCATACTCAGCCATGTTGTTGGTATAATAGAAACGTAGCTGAGCCGTAACAGGATAATGATGTCCTATTTCAGAAATGAGTACCGCTCCTATTCCAACTCCTTTCGCATCTGCGGCTCCATCAAAGAACAGCTTCCATCCTGGTTGCTCAGTTGATTCCAACTCATCTATATGCAACACTTCTTCATCAGGAAAATACGTCCTTAAAGCCTCGTATTCTTCATCAATAGGATTCTTAGCTAAGTGATCAGCCAATGCTTGGGCCTTCATGGCTGTCCTCATCATGTAGACGATGTCAAATTCCATGAGTAATATCTACCATTTTGCTAACCTCCCTGTGGGCATAGGCTTCTGGAAAGTATACTTCAGTGGATCCAAGCGCGAAATGAGATAAGTAGTATATAATGACAAATAATGTTTCAGCTTTTGTGCTACCCAAGTTAGGGTGCAACATGTCTTCTCAAGTTGAGTGTCCTTGACCTCATATACTGTAAAGTTCTTGCTGAGATAATAGATGGCTTGCTCCTTTCTTCCTATAATGTTGTTTTGCCCCAGTACACAACCAAATGAATTCTCCAGTACCGTTAGATAGAGAATCAATGGTCTTCCCGGTTCAGGTGGGACCAACACAGGCGGATTTGATAGATACCCTTTGATTTGGTCGAATGCTTCCTGACATTCTGTCGTCCATTCTACCGCGACATCTTTCTTTAGTAGCCTAAAAATAGGTTCACAAGTCGCCGTGAGTTAAGCAATGGATCTACTGATATAATTCAACCTTCCCAATAGACTCATTACTTCTGTTTTGCTCTTCGGCGGTGGCAATTCTTGGATGGATTTGATCTTTGACGGGTCTAGCTCAATGCCCCGCCGACTAACAATGAATCCCAACAGTTTTCCAGACAGAACACCAAATGCACATTTGGCCGGGGTGAGCTTTATATCGTACCTTCGAAGTCTTTGGAAGAACTTCCTTAGGTCTGCCACGTGGTCTCCCTGGCGCTAGGATTTTATGATCACATCATCTGCGTACACCTCAATCTCTTTGTGTATCATGTCATGAAACACGGTAGTCATTGGTCTCATGTACGTTGCCCCAGCGTTCTTCAAACCAAAAGACATTACCCGGTAGCAATAAGTCCCCAACGGCGTAATGAAAGCTGTCTTTTCCGCATCTTCTTCATCCATCAGGATCTGATGATACCCGGCATAGCAATCCACAAAAGACCCAATCTCACATTCGGCACAATTATCGATCAGAATATGGATGTTGAGTAATGGAAAGTTATCCTTAGGGCTTGCCCTATTCAGATTGCGGTAATCGACACATACCCTGATCTTCCCATCTTTCTTCGGCACTGGCACCACATTGGCCAACCAATCAGGATATCGAGTGACCCGAATAACCTTTGCCTGCAACTGCTTGGTTACTTCTTCTTTAATCTTCACACTCATGTCTGTCTTGAACTTCCTCAATTTCTACTTGACGGGAGGGCATGCCGGGTCAGTGGGCAATTTGTGAACCACTATATCGGTGCTTAAGCCCGGCATGTCATCATACGACCATGCAAAAATAACTTTGAATTCAATGAGTGCTTTGATTAGTTCTTCCCTGATGTTCGGCTCAATGTGGATGCTGATTTTGGTTTTGTTGACATTGTCTGCATCCCCTAAATTGACAGCTTCAGTGTTATTCAAATTGGGCTTGGGTTTCTCTTCGAACTGGCTTAATTCTCTATTTATCTCTTCAAAGGCTTCATCATCATCATCCTCCGATTCATCATCATAATCGACCTCTTGTATGATTAATTCGGAATCAGATTGATTTTTTAGACTAGGTTGAAGATCCGTTGTGCATGCCATGTCATTAGAACCAGTATAAAGAGAACTGTTCAGAAAGAGAAAAGAAGAAAACAAAATTAAAACAAAATAAAGAGAGAAAACTTTCACTTTATAAAAATGCGGGATAACAGAGTTTCACACTTTTGCCGAGTACAAAATAAAACAAAAATTGGATTACACCCTGGAATAATCCAGAAAACATGAAAGAAAAATCAAAGCCTACTACCAAGACTCTCCTCTGGGTAGGAAGAGGAGTAGCTGTCCAATTGTTGATATTGGCCCTAGGCCCCACAAATTGTATGTCTGCCCTACTAGAACATTCTCCAGCTTCTATCACATTGACGTCGGCGAACAGCCTTTCAAAACTCTGATTCAAATCCCCATCTGACCCAATCAGTGGTCTGAGAACCTTCGGGACTGACAACCTTCTGCTACCCGCTCTGACAAAGGATCTGGAGAGACGCGGAACCGGCTTGGGAAGAACCCAACCTCTCTTCTTCAACTTTCGAGACTGTCTTACGTCTGCTGTTGTAGGCTTGTATCCCAACCCAAAAGTATCCAGATTCTTGGGCAAAGAAACTGGCTGGACAATACCCTGCAAATCAACCCCAAGCCTTTTCCTGGTACAAACCCGCTGTTTAACATTTCCGAGGTTATCATGAAAGTGGCCGCTGCGATTCTGGGCAGTGGAATGTTCTCGCCTTCAGAAATTTTGTCAACTGAGACCGCATCAAAAATCTGGTAAACCCATGGACCTTTGTCATCATCGATCTCTAAGAATGGTACAATGGCATCACCCACAGTGCTTGTACCATCATCCCCGTGCACCACTATTTCTTGCCTGTCCCACTAAAATTTCACCATCTGGTGTAATGTGGAAGGCACTGCTTTGGCGGCATGAATCTAGGGTCGCCCCAATAAAAGATTGTATGATACTGCCACGTCTACCACTTGGAATTCCATGGTGAATTCCACTGGACCAATGGTCAATTCTAATATGATATCATCCACCGTGTCGGTACCACCCCCATCAAAACCTCGGACGCAGACGATGTTCCTGCGAATTCGGTCATGATCAATCTTCAGCTTGTTCAGAGTAGTCAAAGTACAGATGTTGGCGCTCGACCCATTATCAATCAATACTCGGTTGACCACCGAGTCTTCACATTTCACAGTCAAATAGAGGGCCTTATTGTGTTCTGTACCTTCTATTGGCAATTTATTATCAGATAACGTCACTCGGTTTACCTCAAAGAATTTGTGCGCTATCCTTTCCAAGTGATTTACAGAGATTTTATCCGAAACATGAGCCTCGTTTAGGATTTTCATCAGTGCCTGGCAATGGTCACTGGAATGACTCAACAAGGATAGCAACAAAATCTGTGCTGGAGTCTTTCTTAACTGCTCCACAATGGAGTAGTCTTGGGCCTTCATTTTCTTCAAAAACTCCTCCGCCTCTTCCTCTGTCACGGGTTTCTTTATCACCGTTGTGTTGGACTTTCTTAAATCTACGGGAGCAAAACACCTCCCCAAACGAGTTAACCCTTGGGCTTCACATATTTCTTCCACAACCTCCTTCCCCTTGTACATTACCATCGCTTTACTGTAGCTCCAGGGCACGACTTTCTCGTTGATTATCGGCATCTGCATTACTGGCCTGATAACAACTGTCCCTGTGCATGTTGGCTTGCTTGGTACCCCTTGCACCGTTACTTTGATCGGCTCCAGATTCTTTACAACAACAGACGAACTCTTCCCCATTATCACCACTGGCTTGACATCCACCTTCTCCAACAGTACCTCTGCTTCCCCACCGGTCGACTTTTCTTTTGGACTAGCACGGACATCATCACTATTTGTGAGGGTTTCTTTAGCTCCCCTCCTTCGTGCACAAGCTCGATCATGTGGGTTTCGTGGTGTGCTGGCAATGGGTTCTGATCGATATTGGGTGCCTATGGTGTCTAAACCTCGATCTTTTTGGTGTCAATAAGATCTTGCACTGTACGTTTCAGCTTCCAACACTTCTCAGTATCATGTCTTGGAGCCCCCGAACAATACTCACAACTTACCGAGTGGTCCATATTTTGGGGAAGGGGATTCGGAAATCTGGGATCAACAGGACTCAACAAACCCAACTGCCTTAGTTTGTGGAACAAAGCAGTATAGGTTTCTCCCAACTCAGTGAAGGTTCTTTGTCTCTGCACCCTTTCATTTCTGAAAGCCTGATTCCCCCGGAAACCTGTCCCTGGTGGGTTCTTGTAGGCCCTTGGTGGTGGATAGGTGTTTGTGGAGGTGGGTATGTATTTTGTGGAGGTGGATATGTGTTTTAGGGAGCCGGCGCGGGCCATTGCGGGCGAGCCGGAGGCTGGGTGTATGTCCGGGCTTGATGGATGGAGAAGTGTGGTTCTTGTGGTAGGTAGTAGGGCTGTGGAGGGTAATTTGGAGTGTGTGGGTAATTTGGTTTATTGGATCTGGATTGGTAGCGGGGGGAAGGACCTCTTAATCTGGACCAATTACCTGCCTCTATTGTTGCGACCCCTTCTCTTTTCTTCTTCCCGAGCGCACCTCCCGTGCCGCTCTGAATGGCTTGAGTAGTGGCTTTAATTGCCTAATAGCTCAGGATTTTGTTGGACATAAGTCCCTCTTCAATCATGCCACCCATTTTTACTACCTCGTTGAAGGATTTGCCAACTGACGTCACCAAGTGACCAAAGTAAGTTGGCTCTAGAGTTTGCAGAAAGTAGTCTACCATTTCTCCCTCTCTCATCGGAGGATCAACTTTGGCTGCCTGTTCTCTCCACCGGAACCCAAATTCTTGGAAGCTTTCTCCGGGCTTCTTCTCAATCTTCAGCAATGTGAGACGGTCAGGGACGATCTCAAGGTTGTACTGAAAGTGACCTGCGAATGCTTGTGCTAGATC
>MDKF010647284.1:0-26775 GCA_026770625.1 Nicotiana glauca | reverse complement strand
ACTCGTTTTGGGGAGAGAATCTATTGAGCCAGACAGGTATCACGCCGGTTGTGTGCCGCACTATTCGGGTTGGTTGGAAGACAATGGCATGGGTCTGCTCGGGTTCGTTTGAGGTCACAGAATTATCGACGAACACGCTGAAGCACGAGTTAAGTATAATCAACCGTGCAAGAGAATTCGAGAGTGTGAAAGTGAGCACCGGGAAATACAAGAATCCCATCAGAAGTTGATCGAGGAGTGGAAAGATATAGATGCAAGCGCCAACAAGCTACTAGGGTATTTGGAGCGTGGTCTAGTAGAGCTGGAAGGGAAGTTCATCAAGAGGATTGAAGACTGTGAAAACGCTGAAGGAAATGTAGGCGGACATTTGGCCCAAGCTTATTTGCTGCTAGGACTACGCAAGCTGGTGAAGCTGTTCGAGGGAGACGAAGATGCCAAATCTGGGGAAGGTATTTCTGGGACCAAGTAGTTAGGAGTCCTTTTATTCTTTATTTTAATGTAATAAGGTCAATGGCTAATAGTGACATTTTACTTTCTATTATTTAGAGTCGTTTTGGATTTGTCTTATTTTTATCAATAAAATGAGGCATTTAGCATTATAAGTTCTCCAAAACTATTTGTCGCTAGGCCTACCTCAGGCACAACGAGGCACCAAAGTTAGGACACGATTTTTATTCTTGCACAATATGTTTAAATACTGCAATATTTTTTCCTCATAACCTGTACTAACTTGTTACCTTTTGTTTTTATTTTATTTTTATTTATTTATTATTCCCCTCCCCAAAGGTTAGTTCATGCATTTTGTCATCATCATCATACTCCACAAAATCCAAGGGCCCTTCACCTCCTCCTCCTCCGAGTCCTATCCGGAACAAGAACAAAGGTAGAATGGAAGATCCAAGCTCCAGAAAGGAAATTGAGGTTCTTCAGGGTACCCCGGTTGCTAAGGAAACTGCTACCCAACTTGAGCAAAAATTATTAAAGTTCCAAGAAGAACTGGAGTAGGTTCGGAACTTGGCGAACCTGTCATTTTCTATCACCGCTCCTGATATCAACCTTCCCAACACCCAGAATCCCGCGTCTCCAAAAAACACCCCACAACCACAGATACAACCCACTCATACCTAACAGTGCAACGCATGCCACACTCCAAACAACATTCCACTACTCATTACCGAGCCACTGAACACCATAAATGACCATCTCCACAATGCTCCTATCTACGTGGATAATGTATCCCATTATACTCAACCAAATCTCAAATGCACCTGAGTATGATGACAAAGACTCCCTTATTAGGAACTTAGCAGCAGAACTCAGGAAGTTGACCAGCCGAGTTCAGGGCGTGGAAGGTAACAAAGGTATCAAGGGGTTAAATTATGAAGACCTCTGCATTCAGCCAGATGTTGAACTTCCGGAGGGGTACAAACCTCCCAAGTTTGAAATGTTCGATGGAATAGGAGATCCCAGAGTCCACCTGAGGACATATTGCGATAAGCTGGTCGGATTCCGAAAGGATGAGAAGATCCGTATGAAGCTCTTCATGAGAAGTCTGAAGGGGGATGCTTTATCCTGGTATATCAGCCAAGACCCCAAGAAATGGACAAGCTGGATAGGCATGGCCTCGAATTTCATGGATAGATTCTGATTCAATACAGAGAATGCACTGGATGTATTCTACATCCAGAATTTGAAGAAGAAGTCTACCGAAACATTCCGCGAGTATGCTACTCGTTGGAGGTCAGAAGCTGCAAAGGTCAGGCCGGCCCTAGAAGAAGAACAAATGAACAGGTTCTTCGTCCGGGCTCAAGATCCCCAATATTACGAGAGGTTGATGCTGATCGAGGGTCAGAAGTTCTCTGATATCATCAAACTGGGAGAAAGAATCGAAGAAGGCATTAAGAATGGTATGGTTACTAATCTTGAAACATTACAGGCCACCAATAAGGCTTTACAGTCCGGTGGCACATCCAAGAAGAAAGATGTGAGTGCCATAATGGTTGCACAGGGAGACAAATCACCACTAAAATACCACACCTACCCATCACCTCCACTTACATATCAGCCTATCCCGAATTACGAAACACCTGCACCCTCATATCCAAATCCACCTCCCGTCTACCAATCATCTCCACCTCTCACATATCAATCCACCTCACCCAGATACTCTCAACTAGCTCCTGTCTACCAAGCTTATAATGCTCAACCCTCTCATTACCAATCACCTTCCACCCGCCAAAATTTCCCTAGACCTAGGCCAAATTTCGACCGCAGACCTCCCAGACAATACACAGCCATCGCTGAACCAATTGACCAGCTGTACGAGAGACTTAAAACTGCTAGTTACGTCACCCCTATCCCAGCCATAACTCCAGAGAATCCTTCCCAGTGGGTCAACCCTAATAAGATATGTGCGTACCATTCCGGCATGAAGGGACACACCCTTGACGAGTGCCGCTCATTGAAGGACAAGATTCAAACCCTAATCGATAATAAGGTCATTGTAGCAAAGGAGCCAGCTCCTAATGTTCACAACAACCCTCTGCATGACCATAAAGGTGGAAACATTCACATGATCGAGATCGAAGATGATTGGGACCCCAAAGGGTCGATAGGTTTGATTGCTGAAGATGATGAACCAAAGAAACCAGTGGTTACAATTAACCCAATTGTTGTGCAGAATCAGCCCTCCAGGGATGATGAAGTAAACATGTCTATACCGCTCGAATTTGAAACGCCTCCTTCTACAAAGGCGCTTGGGCCAATTGAGGTCGAATTTAGAGTTCCAAAAGCACCCGCACCCTTTGAAGTTGTTGTGTTACCACCAATGGTACCTATTCATGTGGTAATAACACCATTCCACTCAAATGACATACCATGGGATTACACCGCTGAAGGTAGGAGGAAAGGGAAGGCTAAGACATGAGAAACAATTGATGCGCTGGGCATGACCAGAACAGGGAGGGTTTACACCCCAGAACACTTAGCTGATTCCAGTAAGCAAGCCTCTGGACGGCCTATTAAAACTGGGCTCGATGATCTTTGGAGGAAAATACAAGCTAAGGAATACTCGGTCGTTGGGCAATTGAACAAAACACCAGCACAGATCTCTTTCCTAGCTCTTCTATAGAGCTCTAACGCACACAAGAATGCCTTGATGAAAATAATAAACGAAGCTTATGTGGCCAGCAACATAACTGGAGGCGAAATGGCAAATATGGTAGGGCAAGTGCTGGAGAGCCATAAAATCACCTTCCACGAAGATGAGCTGCTGCCGAAAGGATTGAGCCACAACAAGGCACTGCACATCATCGTGCAATGCGAGGATTATTTTGTCACTAGAGTCTTGATCGACGGAGGATCCAGCCTCAACATCTGTCCGCTGATAACTCTCAGAACCTTGGGAAAGAGCCTGCACGAGGTCAAAGATGGGGACATCAATGTCAAAGCCTTCGATGGGTCCCAAAGGTCTACTATTGGAAAAATCAGCTTATGTTTGCAAATGGGTCCAACATGGTTCGACATCGACTTTCAAGTGATAGATGTCCCGGCATCCTACAACTTGCTATTAGGACGACCCTGGATCCACGCCGCTGGAGTCGTAGCATCGACCCTGCATCAGGCATTGAAGTTCGAATGGAATCACCATGAGGTGATTATTCATGACGATGGTAGTAACCCCATATATAGTCGCCAGACCATCCCAGTGATTGGAGGCAGAAGGAGAATAGGCGAAGAAATATACCACCACATTGAAAGGGTTAACGCTGTAGACAAGGATAAGTGGTGGGATAATAAGATTGAAAGTATCCTGAATTGGTATGGGTACGAGCCTGGAAAGGGACTCGGCAAAAACCTCCACGGGATCACTAAGCCCATCAAACTAAAGAAGCGTAGTACTACATTTGGCTTAGGGTATGGTTATACTTGGGAAGAATTCCAGAACTGGTCGCCACCATGGCGCGGTCCCTACTATCTATTGGAGCTTCCGATACCTAGCCTGGAGCAGACCTTCCAACCGGCAGATACTATATATGGGTCAGAGGAAGATGAACCATTGGCAGCCATGAAGAATCTATTTCTGGATGATGATAATATGGACTGTTATGTTCTTTTCGAGGAGGAAGGGGAGGAAGTCCCTTCCATACAAGCGGTGAACCGAGGAGACCGCCTCAACAATTGGTCAATTAGAACCGTCAGGGCCCGGAAGGCTTCGGGGTAGCAAGGCTAAACAAAAGCATCATGCATCTCATTTTATTTTTTACTAGCTGATTTTCTTTCCACATTGTCTTTAATTTTGAAAAGAGATCCGATGTTCCAAACAATTATGAATTTAATCAAAGCATTTCAGTTTATCATATATCTCGCTCTTATTATTTTCTCTATCATTTGCTCTATTTTCACACAGCATTACTATTGCTTACTTTGATGATGAACCAACGATTGTGACTTGCAACAAAACAACGCAACAAAAGGATATAGATTCAGAAGAGGATGATATGCCAGAAGAGGTCGTCAGAGAGGTTGAGAATTTTGAGAATAGACCTAAGTCTAACCTGGAAGAAACTGAGGTCGTAAATTTGGGAGATACGGAAAATGTCAAAGAAACTCGCATCAGTGTTCACCTGTCACCATCAGAAAAGGAAGAATACACTGAATTTTGAAAGGATTATGAGGACATATTCGCCTGGTCGTATGATGACATGACTGGTCTCAGCACGTCCATTGTAGCTCACAAACTACCAATAGATCCAACCTGTCTGCCGGTAAAACAGAAGCTCAGGAAATTCAAACCCGACATGAGTTTGAAAATAAAAGAAGAGGTTACTAAGCAAGTAAAAGCTAAGGTTCTTAGAGTGGTAGAGTATCCGACATGGTTAGCCAACATCATGCCAGTACCAAAGAAAGATGGGAAAGTTAGAGTTTGTGTTGACTACCGAGATCTTAATCGGGCCAGTCCCAAATATGACTTCTCCTTGCCAAACATACACATTCTTATCGACAACTGCACCAAGCACGAGTTGCAGTCTTTTGTTGATTGTTTCACCAGATATCATCAGATATGGATGGGTAAGGAAGATGTAGAGAAAACGGCTTTCATCACACGTGGGGAATGTATTGTTACAAAATGATGCCATTTGGATTGAAGAATGCTGGCGCCACCTATATGAGCGCCATTACTACTATCTTTCATGACATAATACACAAGTAGATTGAAGTATATGTGGACGACGTCATCATCAAATCCAAGAAATCCACTGATCATATGGAAGACCTGAGAAAGTTCTTCAATAGACTGAGGAGATACAATCTGAAACTGAATCTCGCCAAGTGTGCATTCGGGGTTCCTGTTGGAAAATTACTGGGTTTCATCATAAGTCGTCGAGGAATAAAATTGGACCCATCAAAGGTCAAAGACATTCAAGAATTTCCACCGCCAAAGAATAAGAAGGACGTAATGAGTTTCCTGGGGAGGCTCAACTATATCAGCCGGTTCATAGCTCAGTCCACAGCCATTTGTGAACCCATCTTTAAAATGTTGAAGAAAGACGCTACTACTAAATGGACTGACGATTGTTAGAAATCCTTTGACAGAATCAAGGAATACATGTCAATGTCGCTAGTCTTAGTTTCGCCCAAGCCAAGAAAGCCTCTATTACTTTATCTTGCAGTTTTGGATGGAGCGTTCGGTTGTGTTCTGGGACAACATGATGAAATAGGGATAAAGGAGCACGCCATCTATTATCTCAGTAAGAAGTTCACCCCGTACGAGGCCCGATATTCTTTATTGGAGCGCACCTGTTGTGCTCTGACTTGGGCAGCTTAGAAATTGAGGCATTATTTCTGTGCCTATACTACTTATCTCATATCAAGGATGGACTCGCTGAAGTATATCTTCCAGAAGCCCATGCCCACTGGCAAGCTCGCCGAGTGGCAAATTTTGCTAAGTGAATTTGACATTGTTTACGTAACTCAGAAAGCAATCAAGGGCCAAGCCATAGTAGACCACCTTGCCGAGAATTCTGTCGGCGGAGAATACGAACCCCTAAAAACGTATTTTCCTGATGAAGAAGTGTCCTTTGTAGGAGAAGATATTGCAGAATCCTACAAGGGTTGGAGGTTGTTTTTTGACGGAGTCATAAATTTCAAAGGAGTTGGCTTAGGGTCAGTCCTAGTATCAGAAACCAGTCAGCATTACCCGGTATCCACCAAGCTTAGATTCCCTTACACCAACAATATGGACAAATATGAAGCCTGCATCCTGGGGCTCAAGATGGCCATTGACATGAACATTCAGGAGTTTCTAGTGATCGGGGATTCAGATTTTCTCATACATCAGGTTCGAGAAGAGTGGGCAACCAAGAACTCTAAGATACTCCCCTACTTACATCACATACAGGAGTTAAGGAAAAGATTCACAAAGACGGAATTTCAATATGTCCCAGGGTCCAGAACGAGTTCGCTGACGCATTAGCTACTCTGTCATCCATGATCTAACATCCAGATATGAAATTCATTGATCCCATCCCAGTAAAGATCTATGATCAGCCAGCTTATTGTGCTCACATTGAGGAAGAAGCGGACGGAAAACCATGGTTCCACGACATCAAGGAGTACTTGACAATAAGAGAATATCCAGAAATTGCCAATGCCACTCATAAGCGCACACTTCGAAGATTATCCAACAACTTCTTTCGAAGTGGGGGAATCCTATATAGGAGGACTCCCCATTTGGGTTTACTAAGCTGTGTCGAAGCAAAAGAAGCATCCAAACTATTGGACGAAGTGCACACAGGGACCTGCGGGCCACACATGAATGGTTTTGTCTTAGCAAAGAAGATACTCCGAGCAGGGTATTTTTGGATGGCTATGGAAACAGACTGTATCCAGTATGTTCGCAAATGCCATCGCTGTTAGATACATGCAGACATGATAAAGGTGCCTCCAAACGAGCTTACTACAACAAGCTCACTGTGGCCATTCGCCGCCTGGGGAATGGATGTCACTGGACCTATCGAGCCTGCCACATCAAACGGGCACAGGTTTATCCTGGTGGCAATTGATTATTTTACCAAATGGGTTAAAGCAGCGTCATACAGGGCAGTGACTAATAAAGTTATGATAGATTTCGTCTGTGACCATATTGTTTGCCGATTCGGAATTCCGGAATCAATCATCACTAATAATGGTTCCAATCTCAACAACTCCTCGATTGGGAACCACTCGAACATCCATTATACCTGGTCTTCAGTCAGGTTTTCGAAGAGTTCGTCCCATTCTCTAGCATTCTACGGCTGGGCGAACATGTTGGGCATGTAATTCATCACTTTAGATGACAAAAAGCGATATGATCATCCCAGTTACTTCGATGGATTTCTTGCTGGTATTCACCATTTTGGAGATGTTACATGAGCCAAAGTTGAAGCAGTAGATTATAGCCTTCGAAGTGTTTGTCTCCCTGTTGACACCTTTCTAGGGCTCAGTATATTTCTGCAATGATCATTGGTACGAGACTGAATGGTTGTCCGTTAATTGCCTCCATTAGAGTTTTGGTTGCCATAGCTAGTCTGGTGTGGATTCTTGCTTTCTTAGTTGGACACACGATCAATCCCAGGAAGCAAAACATGAACACAAAGACCCTTCGGTGAATATGTCCTAATGATGTGATGGAAAATTCGTCAGGATAGGTACGGTAGGATTTGCTGTGATAGTACCTTTCGTACAAATAATCAAAAGGGATATAGGAATCTTTCAAACATGTCATTTAAGGATTTTTCTTCAAACCCATCATCTTGAGAAAACCCATGCTCTTACGGTTCTCAAGCATCAATAAACCCGGAGTTTCCCATGGTATACCGACTAATCCCCCGATTTCTTTTAGTAAGGGTATCATTTCAATATCCCCGAAGCGGAGCACGGACCTCTTGCAATCCCAAAACAAAGTAGCAACTTCTATGATCTTGTTGTTGGGTTGGATTTCCAAGAGAGAAGGTAGGTTCCCCAAATATTTTCTGACAAGAGTCTGATCACTAGAGTGAAAATCCTTCCACCTGCTTAGGTTTGGGGTGGATTTTGGTGACCATGCCGAATCTAGGGACTTCGTGCCTCATATTTCTGCAGGAAAATAAGGTTAGGCCCTTAACCCCACCGTACTCGACTATTTAATATCAAAAATTGGCATAAAAAGTATATAGTTCTCCAAATAAATGCACATAACGTGACAATGTCCGTTTGAGTTCTAGGGAAACCTAGTGGACATTGGACAAGGCTATCTTAAAGAGTCATTATGCGGACAATATAACTGACTTGACTAGATTTGATCATGATGCATGCACAATTTAAATAGAGTGGGGTTTCTATGGATTTTTAGACTGGTACCCTTGAGAGGACAACTCAAGAGTGAAAGGCGCGGAACTGTCGACTACACCGTTTATCGACTGGTTTTACTGTAAATATGCCTTTTTCGAATTTAGGGGGTGATAATATTGGAAGAGCGCAACTACTCATTATAAGTGTTTCTATAGGATTTTATTTGGCACGAGTGAAATATGATGTTGAGCATGATTATACAATAGTTAAAGGCATGCAGTAATGTATTTACACGTTAAGAAAGCAGTAAATACAACAGTTTCATAATGTAAAGCAGAATTAATGAAAAGCAGTAAAGAAAAGAAAAGAGGAGATAAGCCAGTTTTGCAATTGAAAAGGAAATTGAATGCTTAAAAAAATTGTGCGTAAAGAAGCAAAAATTCACAATAAAGTCTGAAATGGTAAAAGGATAAAATATCCCCACCAGAGTCGCCATGCTGTCGCGCCCCCTTTTTCTCGCGAAATCGGATTCATGACATTTGGGAGGACAACTTATTCCTTTTGGGAATTAGGTTTAATTTGAAGAGTCGGTACCTAATGATTAGGGTGCATTAGGACACCAGGGAAATTTTGATTTGAGTAACCAGAGATAGGGTAAGGGCTTGAAATTATTCTAAGGGAAAGGTGTTAGGCACCCCTCAGAATCTACCGGTGTGATTCCTGGCCAGACTATTATTGTGAATTTTGGATGCAAATAACACGTAGACAAATAAGACTTCAAATAAGAGGGGGATTTTCACATAAGGGTTTACAAATAAACAAAAGTTGGGAAAGAACTAAAAGAAAGATGATTCTTCTTAAAGAAAGAGTTTGAAATTCTTTTTTAAAAGAGATAAGAAATAAGGGAAAGGGGGTCCTAGGTTTATTAATAATATGGATCACCCTACACAATGCCTGGTAATCACTCCTCAATGAGGGGCTACCGTGGCATTATCTCGTGGTCATTATATCTATATCTACCCTTCCACCCCGTTAAGGTATTAAAGCGCGTAATGGTCTCGTTTACTTATTGCATGCTATTACCCGTCCCAATCTTATCAGTTCCATAGGCATTTAGGACTATTAATCCTAAAGGGGAGGGATATTAGGCTTATTTGTGGTTTTAAAGGTAAAAATACTAAGGCGACATACAAAACATGTATAGAAAATTGGGGGAAAACACATAACAAGCAAAGGCTCAGATACACCCCCTTTACACAAACAAAGCACATAATTTAGCATGACTTACACATACTAGTTAAGGTCTGATTAAGTACTAAGCATGAGAGAACTTAAAGGTTGAGGCAGACTGATTAATTACATAATTCAGATAAGAAGCCCAAATCAGGCCTGTCTGTTGGTTGTAGTTATTAACAGAACTGATTTAATTTAAAACTTTACCCTAAGGCTTGCCTAGGTGTTGGCCAAGGATCCTATAGGCATGGTATCTACTGATTCAGAAAGCAATAAAATAATAGGGCCTAAAATAAGCTGAATATATACTTGTTTTAAAAAAAAGGTAGTCAAATTAAAGAAAGGCAAACTTTGACGAAGGTTATGAGCTCTACAACACCGTTGTTACTGATTTTTAGTTCTATATGTGAATGAAGCGGCTCAGATTCGATTAAGAGTTCCTATAGGCATGCTTTCTACGCATAGTTGGTTTTGAACGTGGTATAAAGTGCATGAAACTTGTTTTAAAGACTTATGAACATGATATCTAGGTGTTTAATTGTGTGAAAACCTATGAACATAATTTCTATATGCAAAAATTATTTGAAACCCTATGAACATGATTTCTATATGCATAAATTACTTGATACCTTATGAACATGATTTCTAAGTGCAGAAATTACTTTAAGAACCTATGAATATGATTTCTATATGCTGAAATTGTTTGAAACCCTATGAACATGATTTCTATATGCAGAAATTACTTTAAGAACCTATGAACATAATTTCTATATGCATAAATGATTTGAAACCCTATGAACATGATTTTTAAGCATGCATATTTAAAAGTACTTATAGGCATGATATCTACCCTTTTGGCATACATAGTTACCCGCCATTTTCACTAGCCATCCCCAAGATTTTATTACAAGTTATTACAATCCAATGTAAAAAAAATACATCAGAGAAAATATAAATACAAGTACAACCAAGGAGAGCCTGATTCAGACTTCTTGTCTGAAATATGAGGTAAACCAACTCCATAAGATCATGATCCAAAGACTTTCTCTCATTTGAGTGTGTCAAACTTCCCTAAGAGCCTCAAAGGGACTGCGTGCAATACTCACACCCAAATGCATTATTAGTGGAACAAGTGCAATGTGAAAGGGTCAGCCCTCAAGTGTCCAAGTTTAGAGGGAGCTTAATGGGTCCCAAGGCAAGGTTCACAAGAGCGGGCAAAACTTAAAGACTAAGAGAGAGTGCAAGTGCAGAAAACTGATCTTGAAGGACTAGGGAAGTAAAGGAAAAGGGAAAAAGGGTGCTGGAAAATAATTACAGAATTAACAACTTCACACAAAAGGGATTCAAGGGTTGGTGCTGATTGCAGAGAACCCTTATGCTTGGGGATTAATTGATTCTGGGCATGCACAGTAATAAGTGATACTGTTATGCCCATAAAACTAACTAGAATATACAACATACAATGATAACATGAGGTTATGATCCCAGAGGACCAAGTTTGAGCCATAGATAACAATACTTTAATGATGTCATGCCTCAAACAATTATCAATGTCAAACAACTTAAAATACACAATAGAGGCAGAACAGGTAGAAGGAAAATGCTAACACATATTGAATCAAACACATAAGTAGGCAGCCAAGAGGAAAAAGGTGTTAAATAAACACATAGTCGTGATGTTGAATCATAATTAGAACATACAAGTTCAAGGAAAGCAAATAGAAAAAGAAGCAGGTAGCAGGACTTGCAAACAGGCCACAGTACAAGCGACAAGAAAGAGTATTTTTGAGTGTAAGTACAAGTTTAGAAAACCACGAGTGATTGTGTGTGTGTGTCAATGAAAAGGTTGTGTATTTATAGTGTGATGAATAGGCAGAAACAAGGTAAGAAAACAATTAAGGAAGTGAATATCAATTAAGAATCAAGATTTCCTTTAATTAAGGAATTCAGACTCAAACGGTAAAATTATTTAAGGAAAAAAATCAAATAAACATCTTGTGGAAAATAGGCAATTATGGGTAAATACATAGAAGTTTAATTAAGGGAAGAAGTTTGAAACACACGGTTAAAACAAATAAGGTAAGGATCCATCAGTATACAGTAAATCAAGGGGGTCAAAGATTTTTGTAAGTATTGGTCCATAAATGAACCAAGTCAGAAAAGCTAAGGAAAACTTTTGACTCAAATCGAGTAATAGGGAAGTCAGCAAACATAGAAAGGAATCAATCAAACTTATACAAAGGAAGTCTGAAATCAATCACAATTGACAGCCATTTAGAAGGGAAGTTCAGCACATATAAAGAGTATACAAGTAACAGGCATGAGAGACTGAACTTAGGACAAAATGAAAGTGTCATGCAATTGCAAAATAAGTAAGTAGTAGACTATAGAAATATGGTGAATTCTCAAAAAAACTTCTGTCGCTCCATCCCCGCAGGGGCAGAGAACCCGTCGCTGTCTCGGCTGTGCTACCGGAGGCTCTGGGGAAGTCGGAATAATTCAGCGATGGATAAAGAGAGTATCAAATAGCATGCTAAAAAGGGCCAATTAAAGGTCTTATAGAGTTTAGCAAAAGTCAGAATCATATGAAGAAACAAAATTGAAGCAATGACTTTGAAACTTAGTGAAGCAGTAGATGAAACAACTCCAGGAACTCAAATAAGTCCAAAGGATTAGGGTTTTTGAAATTAAGCAAATTCAGAGATGAAGCACAAGCAAATCACATAGCCAATGGTCTCAAAACTCGGATGAACCCCCAAATTTAGGGTGCTTGCCATTAACTGAGTACAAAGACGAAATGGGAATTGATAAGGGAAACGCTACTAATTGAAACAGGTTTAGAGGTCTTAGAAAGGAACTGAGACCTTTAGCATGCTCTTTAGTAGTAGGAATTCATGGTAAGTGTAGTAAAAGAACAACATGCGAAACCAGTAGAAGAACTAGTAGAAGAAACAAATAAGAACATGGTGAACAACTTAACAAGAACACAATAGGAGAAAACAAGGTAGACAAAACACACAAATAACACAGTAGAAGCAACGATAAGAGCATGGTAGAAGAAATATAGCAGAAGAAATTGGTAGAAGCAATTTAACAAGAAAGTAATAAGATAAATTTAACAAGAACACAATAGTAGAAACATGGTAGAAGAAACACACAAGAGAAAAAGAAAATCAGAGAAACATAACTCAAAAATCCTAGATTGGAAAAATAAAGGTTTTGAAAGCATGGTTTTAAAAGAAATATTAAAAAAATCATTTTAAAAGTTTAGGAAAACCTGAATCTAGAACGGATCTACATAAATCAAAAGAAACACAAAAGCTAGGGTATCAGAGGAACCCAAACGGTGAGAAAGACTTGGATCGTTGTTGATCTAACCAGGAGGAGTCTAGGCCAAGCTCAAAACAGATACGGCTCGCCGGAGCAAGGCTGGAGATGGCCATAAACTTGAATCGAACCAAGTCTGGATGAAGCTTCTTTGTATTCAGACCATGAAACCTCAACGAACAAGCGTGTAGGAATCTTAGAGGGCCGGTGGGTGGTGAAACCACCATATAATCAGGCTAGGAGGTGCCCGGAGAAGATGAGTGAGACTCATCGGAGCTGAAGGGGAGGTAGAAGGTTCTAGAGAGAACCAGAGATAGAGAGATATAGAGAGAGTCGGTTGAGTGAGGAATGAGAGGGGATCTTGGGGGTCATTAGGTTTAATTTGGTAAGGAAAAATAAGAGAGATCAACGGCCAGGATAAGACAGGTAGGTGGGGTTCCGGGTTTGGGCATGTGTAAAGAGAGTGTGGGTTGGGATTCAATTGTAATTGGGCTGAGAAATTGGGGTCCAATTTTGGGCTACAATTGAAAGCCAATTTGACTATATTTTAAATAGCCCCTTTTTCCCTTTTTAATTTATAAAAAATAGTAAATACATTTTTGAAAACTAATTAAAAAAATAAAATGATTTATAATATATAATTCATAAATTAAAAATATAAGATCCTATTTTATAAATATGAGACGAATTTAAACCTAAAAGTGGCTAGTATTGCAATTATACACAATTTAGCTTTAAAATACTAAATAAATTTGTAAAAATATGCAAAAAAATATTTTAACTATATTTTAGTATAAATATGAGAATCCAACAAATGAATCACCAAAATAATAATTTTGGCGATAATTATTGGGTTTTTCCTGATAAAATAAGGCACTAAATTGGTTTTAAAATCTTTAAAAAATTAAGAAAAAAAAAATAAAACCTTCAGTTGTGCTTATATATGCCTATATAGGCTATTTTGAAGGTATTTTGCATATTTAAAAATACAAAAAAAAATTGGGTATCAACAGACGCTATGGACTGCTACCGTGGGACTACGCAAGGAAGAAGCAATAGAATGGTGCTATTAGTGAAAGTGAGGTGACTGGCAGATTAGCAAAGAAAAAAGGTACACCAGTGAACGAGGAAACACAAGTCTGGAGGAAGAAGAATTAGTCGTAATTTTTTGTATGGAATATATAGTTAAATTATTTAGTTGCAGCTAGTTTTGTAGAAAGATAGTAGACAAGTTTATGAACAAGATTGTTGAAGTTTAATTGTAGAAGATTTGTGCTAGAATTATTTTACCCTTTGTTTTTTTTTTTTTTATCCAATATATTAGTTCGAACAATGGGGAAACATTATGTTGTTTTTATACTCACTTGTTGAAAGTAAACAGTACTTGATCTAATTATTGTTACTGGTTAACTCCTTTTCAAATTAATTACTGTGTAGTTACTCTATCAACTCCAGATTATGTAGTTATTTTATAGTTTTTTTGTAGATAAATTGTAAGAATTATTAACAATTATCGATGAGTGCTAGAGATAATAAAACAATTGTGTATTATATATATAGAAATCATTCACAAACCAATCAAGCTATGAAAGTTTTAACTCAATATAGAATACTAATTAAATAAAACAATGTCAAACTAACTACATTAAGAGTTGAAGGTGCCTCAACTATTACACATCAAATATAATTCTCCTGAACTCATCAATTTATATACAAAACAACTACAAACTATTTACAATTTTGCTAAACAAAAAAAAAACATGAAGTCACAAAAAAAAAAAACATGAAGAAGTAAGAATTTACACATAAACTACAAAATAAAAAAAAAAATTGACCATTCATATCTTCCTACCTTCTAGAACTAGACCTTTTTACCCAAAAATTAGAACTAGTTCATGTGACGACCCAAAGGGTCATCACCTGCTTCCTCATTCGTTCCGTGCTTCCAAGGCCTTGAAAACCTTACTTTTATTTGTCTCGATTAGCGTGCGTAGTTCGAGCGTGTAGCCGGAAGGCTTAAATATAAATTCTGTGTGAAAAATGATGAATTCGGATATTAATATGGTTAAAGTTTACTTCGATCAACATTTTTGGTAAACGGACCTCGTCCCGTGATTTGACGATCCCGGAGGGTCCGTAGAAAAATGTGGGACTTGGGCGTATGGTCGTAATCGAATTTCGAGGTCCCAGGTCCGAGGGAAGAATTTTTCTGTGAAATTGCTTTTCTGAAAATTTTAAGGAAAATGGGAATGAAAATTTATTAAAAGATTAAGATATCGGGCTTGTATTTTGGTTCCGACGCCCGGCGCAAGTCTTATATATGATTTAAGCAATTGCTGTGAAGTTTGGTTAGATTTGGACGTCATTTGACGTGTTTTGGGCTAGAAAAGCTTAGCTTAATGTTTTATGGAAATTGGAAAGAAATCATGGGTATTGAGGCCCGAATTGATGATTTATGATGTTATTTGGGCGATTTGATCGCACGGATGAGTCCGTAGTATGTTCCTGAGATCATATGTGTGTTCGTTTTGGAGCCCCGAGGGCTCGGGTAAGTTTTAAGTGGGCCTCGGGAGGTCTAAGGATTAGAAATGTGTTAAGTATCAGATGTTGAAGGGTTGCAGGCGCCAGCGCAGCCGCGGTCCGCGCTGGAAGCCACGCGGCTGCGTTGCAGCTCGTGCGGTCCGCGTGGCCAGGTTTAGAGGAGTCCCCATCCATGGTCTGACCAGCACGGCCGCACACCCAGTTCATGCGGTCCGCGCTGGGAGGTTCAGAGAAGGCAATAGATGCAAGCCCACCAGCGCGGCCGCGCACCAAGATCGTGCGGTACGCGCTGGTCCGTCAGTGAAGTATATAAATTCGAGATTTTCAGTTATTTTTACACTTTTTCAAAACCCAAAACATAAGGGGCGATTTTCCAAACGATTCTTCTTCTTCAAAACGATTGGTAAGTGATTTCTAACCTATTTTACCTACACCTTATCATCCTTAAACATAATTTAAACTTCAAAACAAAGATTTTAATGGGGAAGTTTGGGAACTTAGGGTAGAACCTAGGGTTTCTAAAATTGGGGGTTTAGGACCTCAATTTGGGGTCCGATTCCAAAATAACTTATATACTTGAGTTCATGGGAGAATGGGTAACTGGATTTTTGTTCGAACCTCGGGTTTTGACCACGTGGTTCCGGGGGCGTTTTGGGAATTTTTGAGTAAAACTTTGGGAAATTTATTTTTATGCATTCAAGTTGATTCAATTAGCATTTGTTGATACATTCAAGCAATTTGTGACTAGATTCGAGCGGTTTTGTGGTGAATTCGAGGGGGAAAGCCATACTAGAGGCTTGAGTGCATTTTTCGAGCAATTGAGGTAAGTATTTGATCTAACTTTGGCTTGAGGGAATAGAATTAGAGTATTATTAATTGTTATTTGCTAAATGATCGAGTACGGTGTATAGGAATGGTGACGAGTATCTATACACCGGTGTCTAGCATGACTGTGGGTCTTTGTTGGTACTTGTTTTGGTATAATTTGGGACTCTTCCAAGCTAATTAATGATTTTCTACATAATGTGAAAAGTTTGAGGATTTATTATGAATTGTGAATTCTTTGGAGCGTTGGCTCAAACGATAAAATACTATCGAGTAAGAAATGAAAGAATTGGAAAGAGATGTGATTATCTCCCTTGCCGAGATGTGTAAGTTGTTGTTATTGCTCCTTTGCCGGGACATTTCTTGTTATTATTTATTTCCCTCCCCCGTTTGGTTGTGATTTCTATTTGGGTGAGGAAGATTGATTATGCACAAAGGGTCATTCCGTACCATTGTTCGATTATATTCACACGAAGGGACATTCCGTGTCATTGTTGATTATATTATGCACGAAGGGTCATTCCGTGCCATTGTTTGATTATATTCGCACGAAGGGACATTCCGTGCTATTGTTGATTAAATTATGCACGAAGGGTCATTCCATTCCATTGTTGATTAATTTGCATGAAGGATCATTCTGTGCCATGAAATGAGAGTTATGTGAGGAAAGCACGAAGAGTGATGCCGTGCATTTTTATTTGATTGCTTTGGGTGAGGATGAGAGTAAAAGCATGAAGGTTGATGCCGTGCAACTGTGGGATTTCTTGTTTCTGTTAATTATTGTTGTGCCATGTTTCTTATTTAAGTTGATGGCTTTTATATCCGGATTGTACTCCCTCATAGCCTGCTCCCCTACCTTTTAACTGTTTAGTTTTGGTATTCTTTCATTTTATTGCATATATATATATAAAAAACTGTATAGGTTGATTTGGTAGTCCTATCTAGCCTCGTCACTACTTCACTGGGGTTAGGCCAGGCATTACCAGCATATAGGGTCGGTTGTGCTAATGCTACACTTCTGTGGTTTTTGCAAAGATCACGGTACCGGAGCAGCTTTTGGACCACAACAGTAGTATACGGATCGGGAGCTGACTTCAGTCCAGGGACTACGAGGTAGCCTAGCTGGCATTCGCAGGCCGAAGTCCCTTTTATATTTTCTGTTTGTTTTCTTTGTATCGAGATAGACATTATGTATTTTCTATTCGGACTTATTTGTAGCATTCTTTAGAGGTTCGTGAGATAGCGACACCAGTCCTGGGTAGAGAAATATTAAATTTCGTATTTTGGGTTTCCAGTTAGCTTATGTTTTAAAAGACTTCCGCATTTAATTAGAACTTGTTATTTCATTATTGTTGTGTTGTTATCCGAAGATGTTTCAATGTTTGGCTTGCTTAACTCCAACAGTAGGCACCATCACGACTCCCGATGGTGAGGAATCTGGGTCGTGACAAGTTGGTATCAGAGCTCTAGGTTACATAGGTCTCGCTACTCACGGACAAACTCGGTAGTGTCTGAGGGATCGGTACGAAGACATTTGTATTTATCTCCAGAGGCTACGGAGTTAGGAAAAGTTTTACTTTTTTTCTTTCTTGTCGTGCGATTCTGTTCCTCAAATACTGATTGTCTTTCTACTCTGTTCTTTTGCAGATGGCGAGAACACGCGCTTCCTCTTCTACCGCGCAGCAGCCCCAGCCCCCAGCAGCAGTTCCTGAGAGGGGCAGAGGCCGAGGCCGTGCCAGAGGCTGAGGTAGGGGCAGAGCTCAGCCCCGGGCAGCAGTCCCAGAGGTGGAGCCTCATGTTGACTATGATGAGGAGGTTCCAGCCCTAGCAGCTCCAGTGGGCCTAACTCAGGTCCCAGGAGGGGTCATGGTCACCCCAGATCTTCAGGATGCTCTAGTCAGATTGGCAGGCTTTATGGAGAGTGTCACCAGAGCGGGTTTTCTGCCAGTAGCACCAACCACTTATCAGGCTGGGGGAGGGGTTCAGACTCCTGCTACACGTACTCCGGAGCAGGTAGCTCCCTAGGCTCATGTCCCAGTGGTTCAGCCAGTTGTGGCAGCTCAGCCAGGTATTACAGCTCAGGCTGGCGATGGAGCGGATATGTCTTCGGATGCTTTGTGGAGACTTGATCGGTTCTCCAAGCTCTTCACCACCACATTCAGCGTGCTTCATCAGAGGATCCACAGGATTTCCTATTAAGCTGTCATGAGATCCTTAGGACCATGCGGATAGTGGAGATTAATGGGGTCGATTTTGCCACTTTCCGGCTTGCAGGATCCGCCAAGACTTGGTGGAGGGATTTTTGCATATCTATACCAGCAGGGTCTCCAGCTTTGACATGGGATCAGTTCGCGGAGTTGTTTATGGAGAAGTTTCTCCCAGTCACTCAGCGGGAGGCATTTCGCAGACAGTTTGAGCGCCTCCAGCAGGGCTCCATGACAGTTACACAGTATGAGACTCGATTTGTTGACTTGGCACGCCATGCTATTGTGATACTCCCCACAAAGCGAGAGAGGGTCCGGAGATTTATTAATGGACTGATTCAGCCGATCCATCTCCAGATGGCTATGTGAGTTGGTAGTGATATTTCCTTTCAGGAAGCGGCCAATGCGACCCGCAGAGTTGAGATGGCCCTCGCACAAGGAGGTGGTCAGATGTCGGATAAGAGGCCTCGTCATTCTAGTAGGTTCAGCGGTACCTCATTTGGAGGTAGGGATTCCTATGTAGAGGTCATTCACCGAGGCCCTTTCAGTCAGCACTCTAGGTTTCTCATGGTACTCCAGGCGGTGGTGGTTCTCAGCAGCATTATTCTAATTAGCATCCCATCAGTGCACCTTCACTTCAGAGCTTCCGGGGAGGACATTCAGGACGACAGGGCCAGCAGTCTCAGCAGACGAGGGCTTGTTATGGGTGTGGTGACCCTGGTCACATTATTAGATTTTGCCCTCGAGCCTCGAGTAGTTCTCAGCAGCAGGGTCCTCGCCCTATGATTCAGGCAGTAGGTGATCCACAGCTCGTCCAGCCAGCTAGAGGCGGGAGTAGGGATCATAGAGGTGGAGGTAGGGACCGTAGAGGTGGAGCTCGGACCGACAGAGGTAGGGGTCAGCCAATAGCCAATCGTCCTAGAGACATGGTTCAAGGAGGTGGGGCCCAGCCCCGGTGTTATGCTTTGCCAGCCAGGCCAGAGGCCGAGTCTTCAGATGTTGTTATTACAGGTACTATTATGGTCTGTGATTGGGATGCTTCAGTGCTATTTGACCCTGGGTCTACGTATTCATATGTGTCGTCTTATTTTGCACCCTACCTGGCTATGCCTAGTGATGCCTTGGGTATCCCTGTTTATGTATCTACACAAGTGGGTGATTCCATAGTGGTAGACCGAGTCCATCGCTCATGTGTGGTTGTGTTTGAGGGTCTTGAGACCCATGCTGATTTATTGCTTTTAGACTTGGTGGATTTTGATGTTATATTAGGGATGGATTGGATGTCCCCGTATCATGCTATCTTGGATTGTCACGCCAAGACCGTGACCTTGGCTTTGCCAGATTTCCCCAATTGTAGTGGAGAGGGACCCCAGGACATGCCACCCATAGTGTTATTTCATATGTTAAGGCTCGACGCATGGTCGAGAAGGGGTGTTTAGCTTATTTGGCATATGTTCGTGATTCCAGCACAAAAGTTCCTTCTATTGACTCAGTTCCTATTGTTCGGGAGTTCCCCAAGGTTTTTCCTTCAGACCTGCCGGGTATGCTGCCCGATAGGGATATCGATTTCTGTATTGATTTGGCCCCAGGCATGCAACCCATTTCTATTCCGCCGTATCGTATGGCCCCGCTAGAGCTGAAGGAGTTAAAGGACCAGTTGCAAGACTTGCTAGAGAAGGTTTTTATCATGCCTAGTGTTTCTCCTCGGGGTGCGCCGGTGTTATTCATGAAGAAAAAGGATGGGTCGATGAGGATGTGCATTGATTACCGGTAATTGAACAAGGTGACGATAAAGAACAAGTATCCACTACCGAGGATTGATGATTTGTTTGACCATCTTCAGGGTACGAAGGTGTTTTCAAAGATAGACTTGAGATTTGGCTACCATCAGCTGAAGATTAGGGCGTCTGATGTACCTAAGATAGCATTCCGCACTCGGTATGGGCACTACGAGTTTTTAGTCATGTCATTTGGGTTGACCAATACCCCAACAGCATTTATGGAGTTGATGAACCGAGTATTCATGACTTATCTAGACTTGTTCGTGATAGTCTTTATTGATGATATTCTTGTGTACTCCCGTGGTAAGGAAGAGCACTAGCAGCACTGATAGTCTTTATTGATGATATTCTTGTGTACTCCCGTGGCAAGGAAGAGCACTAGCAGCACCTCAGAGTGGTTCTTCAGACTCTGAAGGATAGTCAGTTATATGCTAAGTTTTCGAAGTACGAGTTCTGGTTGAGTTCGGTTGCATTCCTGGGTCATATTGTATCAGCAGAGGGTATTCAGGTGGACCCAAAGAAGAATAAGGCAGTCAAGAATTGGTCTCGACTAGCTTCAGTGACCGAGATTCAGAGTTTATTGGGGTTAGTAGGTTATTACCGTCAGTTCATAGAGGGATTTTATTCTATTGCAGCCCAGATGAACAGATTGACCTGGAAGGGTGCCCAGTTTAGATGGTCGGATGAGTGTGAGGCGAGCTTTCAGAAGCTCAAGACAGCTCTAACTACGACACCGGTATTGGTTTTGCCCACGGGTATAGGGCCTTACACAGTCTATTGTGATGCTTCCCGTATTGGGCTTGGAGCAGTATTGGAGCAGTATTGATGCAGGATGGCAAAGTCATTGCCTATGATTTGAGATAGTTGAAGATCCACGAGAAAAATTATCCGGTTCATGATCTAGAGTTGGCAGTTGTTGTTTATGCTTTGAAGATTTGGATGCATTATCTATATGGCATGACGTGTGAGGTGTACACGGATCACAAGAGCCTTCAGTACCTGTTCAAACAGAAAGAGTTGAATGTGAGGCAGTAGAGGTGGTTGGAGTTATTAAAGGATTATGATGTTACTATTTTGTACCACCCGGGGAGAGCCAATGTGGTGGCCGATGCATTGAGTAGGAAGTCCGCCAGCATAGGTAGTCTTGCTTATGTTCCGATCAGCCAGAGACCGCTTGCTTTGGATATTCAGGCCTTGGCCAATCGGTTTGTGAGGTTTGAATTTCCGAGCCTAGAAGAGTGTTAGCTTGCACGATCGCTCGTTCTTCATTATTGGAGCGTATCCGTGATCGGCAGTTTGATGATCCTCATTTGTGTGTCCTGAGAGACACGGTGTAGCGTGGAGGTGCCACGAAGGTGACTTTAGATGATTATGGTGTTTTGAGATTGCAGGGGCGAGTTTGTGTGCCCAATGTTAATGGGATTCGAGAGATCTTAGCAGAGGCCCGTAGTTCACGGTATTCTATTCACCCAGGCGCCATGAAGATGTATCAGGACTTGTGGCAGCATTATTGGTGGCGTAGGATGAAGAAAGATATTGTTGCATATGTGGCTCGGTGTTTGAACTGTCAGCAAGTCAAGTATGAGCATCAGAGGCCTGGAGTTTTGTTTCAGAGGATTGAGCTTCCCGAGTGGAAGTGGGAGAGGATTACCATGGAATTTGTTACCGGACTTCCGATGACTCGGAAGAAGTTTGATTCTATATGGGTCATTGTTGATAGGCTGACCAAGTCAGCGCATTTTATTCCTGTTGCAGCCACCTATTCATCGGAAAGGTTAGCTGAGATCTACATCCGAGAGATTGTTCACCTTTATGGGGTGCCGACATCTATCATTTCGGACCGGGGTATGCAGTTTACCTCGCGCTTCTGGAGAGCAGTACAACAGGAGTTGGGCACCCAGGTTCAGTTGAGCACAGCGTTCCATCCTCAGACGAATGGCTAGTCCGAGAGGACTATTCAGGTATTGGAGGATATGCTCCGAGCCTGTGTCCTTGATTTTGGAGGCTCGTGGGACCAGTTTTTTCCTTTAGTAGAGTTTACCTACAACAACAGCTACCAGTCCAGCAATCAGATGGCTCCATATGAGGCATTGTATGGTAGGCGATGTCGGTCTCCAGTGGGATGGTTTGAGCCGGGAGAGGCTCGGTTATTGGGTACAGATTTAGTCCAGGAGGCCTTGGATAAGGTCAAGATCATTCAGGACAGGCTTCTTTTGGCCCAGTCGTGGAAAAAGAGTTATGCGGATCGCAAGGTTCGAGATGTAGCTTTCATGGTTGGCGAGCGAGTATTGCTCCGTATATCGCCTATGAAGGGCGTGATGAGATTCGGGAAGAAGGGCAAGCTTAGCCCTAGGTTCATTGGCCCATTTGAGATTCTTGATCGTGTGGGAGAGGTGGCTTACAGACTTGCCTTGCCACCTAGCTTATCAGTCGTTCATCCAATTTTCATGTGTCTATGCTTCGGAGGTATCACGGTAATCCAACCCATGTGTTAGACTTCAGCACTGTCCAGTTGGACAAGGATTTATCTTATGAGGAGGAGCCGGTAGCTATTCTAGACCGACAGGTTCGTCAGTTGAGATCTAAGAGTTTTCCCTCTGTTCGTGTTCAGTGGAGAGGTCAGCCCCCTGAGGCCTCAACTTGGGAGTCCGAGTCTGATATGCGGAGCCGTTATCCACATCTGTTCCCCGACTCAGGTACTTCCTTCTTTTGTCCGTTCGAGGACGAACGGTTGTTTTAAAGGTGGAGGATGTGACGACCCAAAGGGTCATCACCTATTTTCTCATACGTTTCGTGCTTCTGAGGCCTTGAAAACCTCGCTTTTAGTTGTCTCGATTAGTGTGCATAGTCCGGGCGTGTAGCCGGAAGGCTTAAATATGAATTCTGTGTGAAAAATGATGAATTCGGATATTAATATGGTTAAAGTTGACTTCGGTCAAAAGTTTTGGTAAACGGACCCAGACCCGTAATTTGACGGTCCCGGAGGGTCCGTAGAAAAATATGGGACTTGGGTGTATGCCCGGAATCGAATTTCGAGGTCCCAGGCTCGAGGGAATAATTTTTCTGTGAAATTGCTTTTCTGAAATTTTTAAGAAAAATGGAAATGAAAATTTATTAAAAAACTAAGATATCGGGCTCGTATTTTAGTTCCGAAGCCCGGCGCAAGTCTTATATATGATTTAAGCAATTGCTGTGAAGTTTGGTCAGATTTGGAAGTCATTTGACGTGTTTTGGGCTAGAAAAGCTTAGCTTAATGTTTTATGGAAATTGGAAAGAAATCATGGGTATTGAGGCCCGAATTGATAATTTATGATGTTATTTGGGCGATTTGATCGCACGGATGAGTCCGTAGTATGTTCCTGAGATCATATGTGTGTTCGTTTTGGAACCCCGAGGGCTCAGGTAAGTTTTGAGTGGGCCTCGAGAGGTCTTAGGATTAGAAATGTGTTAAGTATAAGATGTTGCAGGGTTGCAGGCCCCAGCGCGGCCGCGGTCATCTCTGCGCGGTCCGCGCTGGAAGCCACACGGCCGTGTTGCAGCTCGCACGGTCCGCATGGCCAGGTTCAGAGGATTCCCCATCTATGGTCTGACCAGCGCGGCCGCGCACCCAGTTCGTGCGGTCCGCGCTGGGAGGTTCAGAGAGGGCCCCATATGCAAGCCCACCAGCGCGGGCATGCACCAAGATCGTGCGGTCCGCGCTGGTCTGTCAGTGAAGTATATAAATTCGAGATTTCCAGTTATTTTTACACTCTTTCAAAACCCAAAACATAAGGGGCGATTTTCCAAACGATTCTTCTTCTTCAAAACGATTGGTAAGTGATTTCTAACCTATTTTACCTACACCTTATCATCCTTAAACATAATTTAAACTTCAAAACAAAGATTTTAATGGGGAAGTTTGGGAACTTAGGGTAGAACCTAGGGTTTCTAAAATTGGGGGTTTAGGACCTCAATTTGGGGTCCGATTCCAAAATAACTTATATACTTGAGTTCATGGGGAATGGGTAACCGGGTTTTGGTTCGAACCTCGGGGTAACCGGGTTTCGGTTTTGTGGTGAATTCGAGGGGTAAAGCCATATTAGAGGCTTGAGTGGATTTTTCGAGCAATTGAGGTAAGTGTTTGATCTAACTTTGGCTTGAGGGAATAGGATTAAAGTATTATTAATTGTTATTTGCTAAATTATCGAGTACGGTGTATAGGCATGGTGACGAGTATCTATACACCGGTGTCTAGCATGATCGTGGGTCTTTGTTGGTACTTGTTTTGGTATAGTTTGGGACTCTTCCAAGCTAATTAATGATTTTCTACATAATGTGAAAAGTTTGAGGATTTATTATGAATTGTGAATTCTTTGGAGCATTGACTCAAACGATAAAATACTATCGAGTAAGAAATAAAAGAATTGGAAAGAGATGTGATTATCTCCCTTGCCGGGATGTGTAAGTTGTTGTTATTGCTCCCTTGCCGGGACATTTCTTGTTATTATTTATTTCCCTCGCCCGTTTGGTTGTGATTTCTGTTTGGGTAAGGAAGAGTAATTATGCACGAAGGGTCATTCCGTGCCATTGTTCGTTTATATTCGCACGAAGGGACATTCCGTGCTATTGTTGATTATATTATGCACGAAGGGTCATTCCGTGCCATTGATTATATTTGCACGAAAGATTATTCCGTACCATGAAATGAGAGTTATGTGAGGAAAGCACGAGGGTGATGCCGTGCATTTTTATTTGATTGCTTTGGGTGAGGATGAGAGTAAAAGCACGAAGGTTGATGCCGTGCAACTGTGGGATTTCTTGTTCTGTTAATTATTGTTGTGCCCTATTTCTTATTTAAGTTGATGACTTTTATATCCGGATTGTACTCCCCCATAGCCTGCTCCCCTACCTTCTAACTGTTTAGTTTTGGTATTCTTTCCTTTTATTGCACATATATATATAGAACTGTACATGTTGATTTGCTAGTCCCGCCTAGCCTCGTCACTACTTCGCCGCGGTTAGGCCAGACACTTACCAGCACATGGGGTCGGTTGTGCTGATGCTACACTTCTGTGCTTTTTGCATAGATCATGATATCGGAGCAGCTTTTAGACCACAATAGTAGTATACGGATCGGGAGCTGACTTCAGTCCAGACACTACAAGGTATCCTAGCTGGCGTTCGCATGCCGAAGTCCCTTTCTATATTTTCTGTTTGTTTTCTTTGTACCGAGACAGATATTATGTATTTTTTATTCAGACTTGTTTGTAGCACTCTTTAGAGGTTCGTGAGATAGCGACACCAGTTCTGGGTAGAGAAATATTAATTTTCGCATTTTGGGTTTCCAGTTAGCTTGTGTTTTGAAAGACTTCCGCATTTAATTAAAACTTGTTATTTCATTATTGTTGTGTTATTATCCGAAGATATTTCAATGTTTGGCTTGCCTAGCTCCAACAGTAGGCGCCATCACAACTCCCGATGGTGGGGAATCCGGGTCGTGACAGTTCATGATAGAACGATGCTTCATTGCACTTGCAATTATTTGCTTGTCTTAGTATACTTGGCCTATTTCAATAACACTTGGTGTACTTTCTGTTAAATTATTATTATAGTTTCATAGTCCACTACTGCCGGAGATGTTGGCATATCAATTAACTTCAGTGTTCCAGATTAACCTGCAATAAAATAAAGCTAAATACTGTTATGAATTATTTTTTTGTAGATATTTTTTAGTTAATTTGTAGAGATATTAAAATTTTGTATTTCATATTGAGCTACAAATGATATGTGGTTTTATTGTAGAAATATTGCAGATAGAATGAAATTCAATACTAATATATATATAGACTTTGACATGTAGTTTTTTTGTAGAAACATTGTAGATAAATTATAGATCAGTAATATACAACTAAAATTCGATAGTAATGTAACAGAACAAACCTGCAATTGTGTTCGAATTGGTGATACTCAATTCCAAATTGAAATCACATACTGTTATACATAACGGATATGTTCCTAAGCTTTTATTTTCCTTTTTTGTCCCCATGTATACACGAAAACCCATATCATTCCTAATTTCCATTGGAGGACAATGTTCGTTGACAATGTATTTGATTTCTATTATTTTTTTGGATGTATTTATCATTAGATGCTCTGCTATTGTAGAATTCGATAGGTTATAACTCGCATCCTCGCCGACTACAATTCCATCGACCTGAAAGTCTCTATATCTCCCATAGCTATCCCAATTCCCATTCAGCTGAAACATAATTGGTTTTCGACATAATTGCGCTTGTTATAGAAGAATTGAAGCTAATTTAAGCGAGATTTACGTTTGAAAAAATCTGGAAGAATCCTTAATATCCCAACTTTCGCGCGCCTATTAATGGAATTGTACAACTAACATTATTTTATTTTTAATGAGTTATTTATATTTTATAGAAAATTTGTTAGCAGGGAAGGTAATTTGCAAATTATGAATATTTTTCGTAATATAGTTTCCTATATGGTATAAGAACAAAAATTCCCATTACTAATTTCTTATTTTATATATATATATATATATATATATATAT
>MU678911.1:31190-78027 GCA_026770625.1 Nicotiana glauca | reverse complement strand
CCCAAATAATTTCAATGCTTGTTGATAACCAGATCGATTTATTGGACTTATGATATAAATCTCTAATGTTTTCATGCTCGATGAGCGATCGATGATAGATTACCGTTCAGGGCTCGTTCCGCGAATCAAATTTTAACTCAGGCTAATTGACCCTTAGGTTTTCGACATATTGGACCTTAACCTCTTATGTATCATCCCTTAGGCTCTTTAGGCGGTCTTTTAGGCTCTTACGCATTGTCCATTAGGCGGTTTAAGCTGGCCTTTAGGCTCTTACGCATTGGCCCTTGGCGCTTTTTAGATTGGGTCGATGCGACCTCTAATATGGCTATAGTTTTCCCCATTTTGGCTGAAGTTTTGATTATGCCTGGGAATGTTTTGTGTTTGTCTAACTCTTCGACAGCTCAAATAAGTACCTCGATTATAAATCTATATACAATGATAATGGAGTACCTCGGGAGGTTCTCTTGAAGGATTATTTTTTGAAGACTTTTGCTGAAGGTTGTTTGTCTCGAAGCCTTGTTATTATTTGGGGCTGATATGATCGAAGCTCTTTTGTTTATGCGGAGGTAACCTAGTTAACCGATTCCTTTTGAAGTAATTTCAAAGTATTTAGAGGGCTTTAGTTTTATGGGGGCAGTCGGACGTCTTCGAGCTGCCTTAATTTGGTCGGGGCCTTTTGATATGACCGTAGTCGATAGTCCCCGGGTGAGACAACCTCTACATCTATATTGAGGGTATGTCTTTTTAGGGGTATTACAAGTTCGATATATACCCTTGGTCTTAATATCGGGGTTATGCCATTTTAAGGTCTTATAAGTTTGGGCATGCCTTGCTCAGGTTTTACAGATTTGGGGTTGCCTTACTGAGGGCTTACGAGCTCGAAGTGGCATGATCGAGGCCTTACAAATTTTTCTTCGATGGCTCGATGAGCTGACTGCTGATGACAGTACCTAAGTGTTTGAGAGTTTTTTTTGTCCCGTGAGCCATTTTGCATGAAAGTATTGAATTTCTTCGAGTGTTTTCATAAGCAAGACAGGCTTCATCAATTATTAGACGTATGCATACATGTTTTTTCCTTCGGAGGCCCGATTATTCTACATGCACACGGTTTATTCGACCATTTGGCCCAATAGATCATTCTCCTAGCGGGGTCCTCCTAGGGGATGTTTTAGTTCTGTGAAAATACGACCTTCCAGGGTGATGCCCCCCAGTATTTGAGGTTGATCAAAGGGAAGACTTGAATACTTAACCAGTTCTTCTTAGATAGCATATAAGTGTTGCCTCGTTAAAAACCTCGTCGGTAAAACCCATTCGGGATCAAACCTGATCTAAGGGAAAAAGAGTGCAATGCATCCTTTAAAACACGAGGTCTTCGAGCTGGAAGGTGCTTTGATTCCTCTCAATCAGACACCTGTAATAGGTTAGAACAAAACGTAAAAGGAAAATGGAGAAGGTTATACCTTATCTTTGATAGCATTAGAGTTTTTGATCCGTTTTGTATTGCTTGCTCCGAGAACGCGGCACGGTCCTTTATTTACTCATTCGGATGGGACCGAGAACGTAAGTGTTGGTTGTTGTTTGTCTGTTTGCTTGACTTTGGACCTCTTCGACATAGAGGGTGTAGATGTCGGTGCTACGGCATGTACCGCGAACATCTCTCTTTCTGCGTGTTGTTCCCCGTACACTTCTTTTACTCCATCATTGGTTGGAAACTTCATCATTTGATGAAGGGTTGAGGGTAATGCGCTCATACTGTGTATCCACAGACTTTCAAGTAAGGTGTTGTATCTCATGTCACCATCGATGACACGAAACTTGGTCTATTGAATTTTTCTGGCTACGTTGACCGGGAGAATGATTTCCCCTTTTGTTGTCTCGATCACCATGTTGAATACAATGAGGACTCGAGATGAGGGTACAATCTGGTCGAGCATTCCAAGCTACTCTACCACCCTCGTCCTGATTATGCTGGCCGAGCCACCTGGATCAAATTACACGTGCGTCATTGTAAAGCTGAAACAGGGTCTCATTTTCCTCTTCACTAAACACGAGGGCATCCTCTTGTATGTAACTCCGAGTTCGCCTTCCCCTAATGATGGAAATCTCTGTTCGTTTGAAAAAAGGTTCCTATGGGCTGTCAACCCCTTCGACGATCATGTGAATGACGTGCTGGGTTCTTCTGGTTCTTTTTTCCTGTTTGCATCTATTTCTCAGAAATGGTTCATAAGCCGGTCACTTAGAAACTCACAAAGATGCCCTTCGTTGAACAAACGAGCTACCTCCTCCCTGAGCTACATGCAATACTCGGTCTTGTGCCCGTGATTGTCGTGATATTTGCATATCAAGTTAGGGTTCCTCTATGAATGGTGCGATAGCACAGGTTTTGGCCCTCTGGAATCTTCGATTTTCCCTATGGCCAATACGATGCTCGAGACATCAATGTTGAAGTTATAATCGGATAATAGGGGTGCCTCTACCGGTCCCTAAGCCTATCAAACCCGGTCTTACCCATAAGTCCCCAGGAATTTTGATCTCAATTCACCCTTCGATCACCTCGAGGCATGTTAAGCCTCGGTGTGTTTCTTCTATCTTCTACGTATGGCCGGTATATTTCTTTGTTTGATCTTGGCTCATTTTTTGTAAACCTTTGCTCCTTTGGAAGGAGCCTGCTGTGATACACTAAGCCCGAGGAGGCTCCTAGTTGGTCATCTTTGACCCTGATCTTTGATTGGTACCAATTTTTTACATACACCCAAGTCATGGCGGGATATTCGATCAAATTTTGTTTTAACTTCCTTGAAGCTACTGAGCTTTGTTCATTCAAGCCTTAAGTTAAGGCTTGTACTGCCCAGTCATTAGAGACTAGTGGTAATTCCATTCGCTCCATCTGAAAATGAGATATGAATTCCCATAGAATCTCGTTCTCCATCTGTTTGATTTTGCAGACATCGAACATCCTGGTGGCGACCTTGATGGCACCGGTGTATGCCCTCACAAAAGAATCCGCCAACATAGAAAATGAGACTATTGAATTTGGGGGCCGATTATGATACAATATCATAGCCCAATTGGATAGTGTTTCTCCAAATTTCTTCAACAAGAAAAACTCAATTTTGTCATCCTTTAAGTCGTTCCCTTTTACGGCGCAAGTGTAAACGGTAACCCCGTGGTCCCGTTAACTTCAGGACATCGGGCATTCTGAATTTTTTCGAAATGGCCTTTGGAGCTTCACTTGATGGGAATGGCCTTTGCACGAACTTCTTTGAATCTATACCCTTTAGAATCGGGGATGCCCACTGATCGACCCTTGAGTTATATGTCTCTACTCTTTTACCGTTATCTTCTATCTTCTTTTCTCCTTATTCAATTCTTTTGGTGAGATCCTCGACCATCTTCATAATAGCAGGATCCGTTGCTGACCCGTTGTTGCTCAATCTCTCCTCTATCTGCTCGACTCGAGAAGCCATCTCCAACGTCTCCAGTGCCACTGTTCTTGTGGTTTTTTGTTGAATTTGCAGTTGAGTAATAGCTATTTTTTGTGCTTGTAACATTTCAAAAATGACTTGGAGGTTGACTTCTCCTTCTTCCATTCCTCGTGCTTCTTGGCCTCCGCCCTGGTCTTCCCTGCATCCATTCCTCACGGGGTCTGTGCCGGCTTCTATGTTTAGTATGTTGTGGGAGTTGTTATCATCTGTCTCTATGTTTGGTACTCCCTCAGGGTTTATATGTGGTACACCCAGCCTTATGCCGTTGTTTTCTCCAAGTTCTTCATTGTTGTGATGAGGCGCGTTTTGTTTGCTAGAAGTGATTAACCCCGAAATCAAAGAATCTTTGACAAGAAAAAATATGAAGAGTAACATGTGGTATCAGAGAACTAGTACCAAAAAAATCACTATTATTCTTAGCCCCACGGTGGGTGCCAAAATATTTACCTAGAAAATGGTAACTACAATTATATTTGATTTTCTGGTTCTAAAAGTATGTGATTTATCTTGATATTAGTTGTTAGGCAATAGATGCTAAGTGTGAGTTCTAGCCAGGTATATTCAGTACTTTTCCCGTCTTTCTATGATGATCATCAATTGTACTGCTCCGAGGTCGACCATGGCGAGCCTTCGATGCGTTCCATCGACGGACACACCTCAAGGTCGCACCTCACACTCTGCTCAGGGCTTCTTCGAGGTTAGGCATGGAGCGACATAGCAGCCCCAAAGTCGAACTCCCCGATTTTGGCCGTATACAATGCTTCTTCATGACTTTGTTGAAATTGATGATCCTTTAACCTATGCTCATTTGAAACGATGACTAATAAACTCATTTAACTATGTCATAGATCATCCTAGAATATATGATATCGTAAATGGATTTAATGTGTTTTTTTGAGATTCGTTGCATACTTAACACTATAGGTGTATCACGATCCTATATCTATACACGTTAGTATGATTTTACTTTAGATTCTTTATTCATAATAAGAGATGATGATTGGACCTTGGTATACGTTTAGCACAATGGGTATTTTTGTGCGGTTGACATGATGTTGGCACGATGAGTATTTCCGTGCAATCTGAAATGAGATTTGTTTGTTGGTTATTATTATGTGAAAATAATGGAATTTGGTTTCCTATTATGATTACTCATTCGTTAAGTACATATATTCCCTTTACATTAGTTTCTATTAATGTTTGTTGTTTGTATATTACCTTCCGTTTAAGTTTCTTACATAATTATCTATGTGTTTTCCCTTTTGCTTGTTACCGTTACAGCTATGTATTTACCTTGTCTGTTACTATTATACCTACGCTTTTACTTGATTTACTTATACTACAAGTCCTCTTCGAATTCATGTATTTACTCATTGTTAGCCCATACTTATTACATGCCTCTAACTGTCGCGTGATTTACTTATTAGATGCCTTAACATGCTATATGTCTTCACTCACCACATGCTTTCACTTACTACATGTCGTCACTTACCATATGCTTTTACTTACCATATGCCTTTACTTATTAAATGTCATTACTTGCTATATTCTTTTACTTGATCCATGATTTCATATATATTGCATGCCTTCATTTGATCTATGTTCTTACTTGACAAACATCTTTACCCGTCTCATGCTTTACACTTCCATGTTTAGATGGATTGGGTGATTTTTTGATTATTTGTGTGTTTATGCTTTATGAAAGGTTTGGTTTTAAACATGTGGGAGATTAGCTTTGGCACCCACCGTGGGGCATAGACAGTTGTGTCATTGACTTGATAAATTTATCTGTTACTAGCAAATTTTTATTCCTCATTTAGCAAAAGAAAGATTAGGTATTAGGGGTAATGATGTCAACAATATTTACACTGTTGGAGCACACAATAAACAGGAAGATGTGTTCTAGCATGATGATTTGACCAGTGAAACGCCCATTGAAGGGGATGCAACAAACCTAGTTTTAAAAGCTCAGTATCCTTGTTATGTGTAGGGCCCAAATTCTTATCGATGCGGAGGATGATCATGTTATGGAAGTAGCCAAAATCATGAAAGAACTACAAAAATCTATTATGGACTAAATGTCAAGGTAAGATCGGGTGATGACGGAATCAGAACAGGAGTTATCTGGTGCTTCCAATAATGCTAATTGAATGGCTCTGGTTCCTCCAAGTGTTCTTGCAAACAAAACTGCTCAAAGAACTGATAACAACAATCCAAGGAATGCGATCGGTTTTGACGATGCTAGAGGGACCGATAGTGGATCTGGGAACATCAATTTACCCTTTCAAAACGGAGATCATAATATTCATGAGAAAAATGAATGAATAGATCAAAACAAAAAGGAGTTTCATGCTCGAATGGACCAGATTCAAGGCGTGCCACCGGTGTTAAAGAGTCCAGATTCAAAGGAGTACACACAATTGCCGTTTAAACCAAGTTCAGCACTGGAGTTGATCCCAAAGAGGTTTAAGATGCCCAATATACCAAAGTATGATGGGACTTTAGATTTGCAAGAGCACATCAAGACCTACACTGTGGTAGTAAAGGGAAACGTCCTAGCTCAACATAAGAGTGAATCGGTTTTCTTGAAGAGATTTGGAGAGATCCTTATTATGGGCACCTTAACGTGGTATTATCTATTACCTAAGCACTTTATTGATTCTTTTGAAATGCTCGCAGATTCATTTATCAAGGCTCATGCTGGAGAAAGAAAGGTCCAGTCCAGAAAAGTGGAAATTCAAAATTTCGCAAGGAGAATCCGAACTGTTGCAAGAGTTTGTGATCCAATTCCAAAAAGAAAGGATGTTATTACCACCTGTTCCGGACGATTGGCCAGCATAGCATTTAAAAAGGGCCTCAATATGCTGATTTCCGATGCCTCCCAAAAATTGAAGCAAAGCTTGCTAGAGTTTCAAGAAACCACATGAGGAGATGTTCACAATCTCTACAAGTTGAAAATAAGAATATAAGATGATCAACTTGGTTCCTCGGCATTTTTCAAAGGACGAAATCCTGCTCGAAATCAGGATAAATTCAAAAATAATTTGGATTTAGATTGTAGACCCTCTAGAAGTTGTTACCAAACTTACAAAGAGGGATGATGGTCATGGTTGTAAAGGATTTCTGTCATTGGATAGGTTCACTTCCGATAGAAGGATGGATCGTGGCCTGCGTAATAGATCATAGTTGGAGAAAGAGGTGTCAGGGTCTCGAGCTTCAACGCATCCTTGGTGTCCGATTACAATTTTAATATCATCTTTGTTTAATTGGTATCAGTCATGAGAAATATTAAAGTAGTTAGGATCCTAAAACTAATCCGGCCGAATCCTTGCCAAAGGGAATTCCATGAGCACGGCCATAAGACTGGTGACTACTGCCATCTTCATGAAGAGGTGATGATGTTGTTGAAGAATGGTCACCTCAGTCAATTTTTATGTGACCACACCAAAAATAACTATGGGAGAAACTGGGATAACACAGAACCATCAAAGCCGATAGTAAGGTCACCTCGAAAGACAATCAACATTATCTTCGGAGGAGACAAAGTCAATGCCATGAAATTTTCGGCAGCAAAGAAGATGAATATATCGATGACTCATGGCAAGAGGATCTGTGATATCTTGGATGATGAAATCACTTTCGTTGAGGATGACGTTGATAGACTTGTTCTAATGCACAATAATACTTTCGTAATTTCTCTTCATGTAAATATTTCAAAATAAAGTGTGTTTTGGTGATCCAGGGAGTTCGGCCAACATCATTCAATGGAGAGTTTTGGAAAAACCAAAGTTAACCCAGAAAATCATTCCAGCAATTGGACAACATCATTTCGGCAAATCTTGCTACCTACACATGCCGAAGGTGTAACAAAGACCACCCTGTTCGAAGAGGTAGACGGTAACATGGGTTATAATATAATCATCGAAAGGTTGTAGATACATGAAATAAAGGTCGTACCTTCAACCTACCATTAACTATTAAAGATTCTAACGCAAAAAAGATCAAGAAGATAAGGGGAGATCGACTGGCAAAAGGGAAATGAACACAACAACTATTTCCAGCTACAAAGGTAAAGAATCCAGCATACAGAAATCATAAGACCAGTGCCTCCTCCCATCCCAATTGAAGATGATAAAAATGAGGAGTCATCAAAATCATATCAGGTACTGAGGTCATTTTAGGTACCGGAGGAGACAAATGCAACCAAGTCAACCGTAGAAGAGTTCGAACAAGTGGCTTTGTTTAAAGAATTTTGGGTAAGAAAATTTCCTTTAGGAATGGGATTGAGTTCAAACTCAGGTTAAAGCTTATAGATTTTCTTAAGTATAATGTTGATTACTTTGCATGGTTGCATTCACACATTACAGGTTTTCCATTGGAGGTGGCGGTCTACAAGCTGAGTTCGAATCCAAACTTGCCTTTGGTAAGGCATGATAAGCGACCAATAATAGAGGTCAGTAACATGTTTGTTAAGGAAGAGGTAACCCGATTACTTAACATAGATTCAATTCGTGAGGTAAAGTACCCATACTGTCTAATAATGTAGTAGTAGTTCCTAAGAAGAATAACAAATTTAATGTGTGCAGATTATAAGGATTCAACTAAGTCATGCCCCCAAAGACTCTTCCTCATTGCCAAGCATTGATCGAAAGATCGACGCTACAGACAGGCACGAGTTAATGAGTTTTTTTCTGCTTATTCTGGGTATGATCAAATTAGGATGAACCCGGAAGATCAATAGAAGACTTCTTTCATCACAAACTTTGGCACATATAGCTATAATATGATGCCTCTTGGGCTTAAAAATGTCTGATCCACATATTAGAAGCTCGTTAATAAAATGTTTGAAAAATATAAATGTAAGACAATGGAAGTTTGTATTGACGACATATTAGTTAAGTCTCGTAAAGTAGGAGATCCTCTGGATCATCTCCAAGATGATTTTGACATCTAAGAAAGTATAACATGAACCTCAACCTGGACAAGTATGCCTTCAGAGTGGGTTCCAGAAAGTTTTTGGAGTTTCTTGTCTCACAAAGAGGGGTTGAAGTAAAACCCAACAAAATCAATGCAATCAAGGATATCCTATATCAGATAATGAGAATGAAAGAAGTACAGAGGTTGACCGGTAGGTTGGCGGCTTTGAGAAGTTTCATCTCAAGGTCCTCGAAGAAATTCCACCCCTTCTTATCACTTTTTAAGAAGAATAATGTCTTCGTGTGGAATCAGGAATGCCAACAGGAACTGAAGGACCTAAAAAGGTACCTACCTAACCCTCCGTTATTGTCAAAACTGGGAGAAGGTGAGAATTGCTTATTTATTTGGCAGTATCAATAGTAGCGGTAAGTGTTGTTTTGCTATGGTAAGAAGAAGGGACACAATTTCCCATTTATTATGTTAATAAAGTATTATCAAGTGTGGAGGCACGGTATCCTCACATTGATAAGGTGGACTTAGCTCTTGTAGTTGCGTTTCAAAAGCTTAGGCCTTATGTTCAATGTCATCTAATAGATATTGTGACAACCTTTCTCTGAAGGATATCCTTCATAAGACCAAGTCGTCGGGTCGTGTGGCTAAATGGGCAGTCGAAGTTAGTGAATTTGACATTGAATACAAGACTAAGACTACAATCAAGTCTCAAGGTTTTGGCCGAATTCATGGGTGATTTTAGTGAGGGGTTAATGTTTTTAGCTATTAAAGAAGCAGAGTTGATATTGGGAATGGTATCAGGAGTATGGACCTTTTTTATAAATGGATCTTCCAACGTAAAAGGGTACGGTCTCGGGGTAGTATTAAACACTCCTTCGGGGGAAACCCTGAGGCGGGCCATTAGAACTATGCTATTAAGTAACAATAAAGCTGAGTATGAAGCTTTAGTTGGAAGACATCAACTAGTTTGACCACTAGGCCCTGTAGTAATCAAAGTAAAATGTGACTCCAGTTGTTGGTAAACAAAGTGTGTAGAATTTCGACACCAAGGAGTAGCACATACAACACTACTTAAAGAAGGTTCAAGCATTACTTTCATAGTATAAGGAGTTTTCAATCAACCATGTTCTAAGGGAGGATAATGTGGAGGTGATGTATTGTCTAATTTGGGTTCATCTATACGGATGAAAGAATCTAATTCCGGTACGGTCATTCAATTTTTGTATTCGGTGTTGGCTGCGGATGGCTATTGTGAAGTTAATTCAACCAACTTAATCTAAGATTGTAGGAATGAGTTCATTAAATATCTATGACACGAAAAATTTCTTGAATGACCTAGAAGCATCCTGTGCACTAGGGACCAAGGCGACATGTTAATGTCTTGTTGATGGAGAGTTATATAGGAGGTTGTTCCAAGGACCATTGGCTTGGTGTCTAGGGGCTCGGAGGTTGACTACGTGATAAGGGAGGTTCATTAACGAGTATGCGGGAACAATTCCGGTGCAGACTCATTGGTTCTTATGTTAGTTAGAGTTGGCTACTATTGGCCCCAGATGGAGCAAGACGCGAAGACATTTATATAAAAGTCCAATAAATGTCAACATCACGCAAAGTTAGTGTATCAACCAGCAAAACTTTTGCATTCGGTGGTTTCACCATGGCCATTCATTAAATGGGGGATGGACATAGACTATCCCTTACCACAAAGGCCCAACAAGGTAAAATTTCTTTTGGTTTTATCTGATTATTTAACTATATGGGTTGAGCATGTGCTTACCAAAAGATCGAAGAAAGAGAATTGATCAATTTCATATAGTATCACATCATCTAGCAATTCGGAATACCGAAAGAAATTGCTTGTGACAATGGACCACAGTTCGTAGGTTCCAAAGTCACAAAGTTTATTGAAGGATTGAAGATGAAATGAATGACATCTTCACCATACCACCCGAGTGCTAATGGACAGGTAGAGTTGACCTACAAGGTAATTATTCAAAACATTAAAAAGAAGTTAGAGGATGGTAAAGGCGAGTGGTCAGATGAGATAACGAGTATTTTATAGGCATACCATATGTCACGACCCCAGTTCGCCCTCTGTAAACTATCGTGATGGGACCTAGTATCTACAACTAGGTAAGCCAAACAAATTGCGGAAAAGAGAAACAATAGAATAAAACTAGCCAAAACTGCAGAAATAACAAATTGAAGCATTTAAGACGTCACTCGGCATATACAATATAACTCTCAAACTGAAACTACATTTCCCAAAAAATCAGAATCTCATGAAATCACAAGCTATGAAATATCTACGAGGTGTTCTAACTCCAAAGTGTCTAAACAAAAGAAAAAGTACAAAAGGGATATAATTAAGAGAAAGAGAGTAGATAGGGACTCCTCGGTCGACAGATGAGGCAGATATACCTCCAAGTCTCTAGAGATTGCCGTGCCTCACAAACAGTATGGCTGAGTAGATGTACCTGGATTTGCACACGGAACACATGTGCAGGAAAGGGCGTGAGTACACCACACCGGTACCCAGTAAGTGCAAAGCCTAACCTCGATCGCGTAGTAACGAGGAAGTTCGGGGCCCTACCGGTTATCAATATATAAGACAATGTAAGATGCAACTGTATAATCAAGATAATATCAGTAATGAGAAGAAAAATGTCATGACCCGGATTTTCCACCCTCGGGAGTCGTGATGGCGCCTACTAATATGAGCTAGTAAAGCTAATCATTTGAGCAAATTACTTATTTATCCAATTTATATGTTTTATCAATTATAAAGCAATAATGTGAAAACAACGGAAGAAACGCAGTAAATTATCTGGATATATGTCTAGTACAACAATTTGAACCTCAACCTCCCAGAACTGGTGTCACAGTACCACAGACAATCTAAGAGTGTTACATACAATGTCTGAAAATAAACAATACACTGTTTCTGAACTAAGGAAAAGAAATAGGAAATAAGGGGTAGAGGGAGACGACGGGGCCTGCGGACACCTGCAGGTGTACCTTGGATCTCTACATGGACTGAAGGTAGCCACCCAATATACGGTCAAAAAGCTGCTCCAAGATCTGCACATAGTGCAGAGTATAGTATCACCACAACTGACCCATGTGCTGGTAAGTGCCTAGCCTAACCTCGGCGAAGTTAGTGACGAGGCTAGGACCAGACTACCAAATAACTTGTGCAATTCAACTATATACATCGGAAACGAAGAACAGAAATAAACAGTCAAATATGGGAGGGGTAGCATGCTGCAGGGGAGATGCCAATTTAAAATAGAAAGACAACAGGTAAATGGAAGAAACAATATATCTCGGATATCAACAAAGAATCAAAAAATAATAAGTGCATGGCATCACCCTTCGTGCTTTTACTCTTGTCATCACCTAAGCAATCAAGTAATGAAAATGTGGACGGCATCACCCTTTGTGATTTTACCCTCGTCCTCACCATATAATCATTGTAATAGCCACGTAAAAGTACATCGTGTGGCACGACATCACCCTTCGTGCCTTACACTCTTTCCTCACAAATCATACAAGGCATCACCCTTCGTGCTTTAACACTCTCTCACAAAAATAATACACGACATCACCCTTCGTGATTTAAGTCTCTTCGTCACCCGAACAACAATCACCAATAATAGGGCAAGGAAATAAAAGAAGTTACAATAAGAATCCCGGTAAGGGAACAATAATTCAACAACAAGTCCCGGCAAGGGACAACATCAAAACAATAACAATATCCCGGCAAGGGAGACATTCTTTTGTCTTTTTCATTTTTACTTCACAACTCACTTTACAACTTGAGCCAATGCTCTAATAGGGTTCAATTTACCTCTTAACAGTTTAACAGTTCATTAAACGACTTCATCCAATGCTTCTCAATATTCAAATGCCATAATTACTTCCCAAACATTGCCAAAAAATAGAAATCCTCACCAAAGCATGAACAATACAACGAAGTCATAAGAATCATAATATAAGACACGCGGGCATGCTTGACACAACGTATAGATACTCATCACCATACCTATATGTTGTACTCGAAAAAATACCATATAGCAAACAGGAATCGACGCCTAATCCCTCAAGCTAATGTTAGACCAAACACTTACCTCAATTCCACGAATATAATTCACGTCTCAATTATCGATTTACCCCTTGATTCCACCACCAATTCGCTCGTATCTAGTCACAAGTTACTTAATTATATCAATAAACGCTAAATGAATCAATTCTAATGCCTGAAAATGACTTTTCTAAAGTTTTACCCAATAAGTCAAAATAGACGAATTTTCCTCTTACTATAAATTTCATTGTTGCTGGTATTGACATGTACAACGGACGTCGGGTACAGTCTTTCTTTGGTTCCAACCCCCCGGTTACACCAAAGCACACCAGTCAACATTGTACGTAATTTGACCTTTTTTGCCTTTGAATTACCCCGGGCCCACATGGTCAAAATGCGAGGTTCGAACCAAAACCCGATTACCCATTCCCCCATGAACCCAAATATAGAATTTGTTTTGAAATCAGACCTCAAATTGAGGTCCAAATCCCCAATTTTTTAAAAACCTAGGTTCTATCCAAAACACCCAATTTCCCCCACGAAAATCATTGATTTTGAGTTTAAATCATGTTAAAAGATGTTAACGATTGAAGGAGACGAGTTAAAATTGACTTACAACCGATTTGGAAGAAGAGTTTTTCTTGAAAAATCGCTATAGGGAGATTGTGTTTTGAAAAGATGTGGAAAATGGTTAATTTTCAGCTAAGTATAAAAATTTGTAGGTTGCAGATATGGGAATTGTGAACATAGTTCGCAATTGCGAACACCAACCTCTGCTAGGTTGGGAATTGCAAACAACCTCTTGCATTTGCGAGATGGGAATTGTGAAGATTGCATCGCATTTGCGACTACTGGCTAGGCGGGGAGGCATCGCATTTGCAATGGATTTCCTCGCAATTGCAAGGTAGCTACCTAGGACATTGATTGCATTTGCGATGAGGCCTTCACATTTGCAAGCCAGGCTTCGCAAATGCGAAGCCTGCAGGCCTGCAATTCCTTAAGTCCAAAATTTCACCCCGTGGCCTATCCAAAATTCACCCGAGCCCTCGGGGCTCCAAACCAAACATTCATACCAACCTAAAAATATCACATGGACTCGCTCGTGCATTCAAATAACTAAAATAACATCAACAACTATGAATTTAGCATCAAAATCATGAAATTTTCTTAAGAACATCAAATTTCCAATTTTTCTCAAAAACTATCCGATTCACGTCGCTTCAAGTCCGTTTCTTACCAAATTTCACCGACTTATCTTAAATCACATATAAGACCTGTACCGGGCACCGGAACCAAAATACGAACCCGATACCATCAAGTTTTAATCACAATTCATTTTCAAATCACATAAATAATTTTAGAAAATAATTTTGTTTAAAAATTCATTTCTTGGTCTTGGGATATCGAAATTCGATTTCGGGCATATGCCCAAGTCCCATCTTTTCCTTTGGACCTTCCAGGATTGCCAAATTACGGGTCCAGGTCCGCTTACCCAAAATATTGACCGAAGTCAACTTAATTCATTTTATAGTTAAAATTTATTATTTTTCATGGATTTTCACATAATGGCTTTCCGGCTATGCGCCCGGATTGCGCATGCAAATTGAAGTGAAGCTAAAAGAGGCTTTTAAGGCCTCGGAATGTAGAATTCATTTTAAAAACAGGTGATGACCTTTTGGGTCATCAAATTCTCACCTCTAAAACAACCGTTCGTCCTCGAATGGACATAAGAAGGAAGTACCTGAGTCGGGGAAAAGATTGGGATAACAGCTCCGCATATCGGACTCGGACTCCCAGGTCGATGCCTTAGCAGGCTGACCTCTCCACTAAACATGAACAAAAGGGAAACTCTTCGATCAAAACTAACGAACCTGCAGTTCTAGAATAGCTACCGGCTCATCCTCATAAGACAAGTCCTTGTCCAACTGGACAGTGCTGAAATCTAAAATGTAGGATGGATCGTCATGATATTTCCGAAGCATGGACACATGAAGCACTGGATCCACGATTGATAAGCTCGGCGAGAATACAAGTCTGTAAGCCACCTCTCCCACTCAATCCAGAATCTCAAATGGGCCAATGAACCTAGTGCTAAGCTTGACCTTCTTCCCAAATCTCATCACACCTTTCATAGGCGACACTCGAAGCAATACCCGCTCACCGAATATAAAAGCCAAATCTCGAACCTTGCGGTCGGCATGACTCTTTTGCCTGGACTTAGCTGTACGAAGAAAATCTTGAATAATCCGGACCTTGTCAAAGGCATCCCGAACAATATCCGTACCCCACAACCGAGCCTCTCCCTGCTCAAACCATCCATCCGACGACCGCCACCACCTACCATACAAAGCCTCATAAGGAGCCATCTAGATACTGCTAGTTGTTGATGTAGGCAAACTCTACTAAAGCCAACAACTGATCCCACGAGTCTCCAAGTTCAATGATAGAAGCTCGGAGCATATCCTCCAAAATCTGAATAGTCTGTTCGGACTGCCCGTCCATCTGAGGATGAAATGTTGTGCTCAACTCAACCCGTGTGCCCAACACTCGCTGAAATGCTCTCCAAAATGTGAGATAAATTGCTACCTCTGTTAGAAATAATATACACGGGCAAACCATGAAGATTAATAATCTCCCAGATATAGATCTCAGCTAATCTCTTAGAAGAATAGGACACTACCACAGGAATCAAATGCGCTGACTTGGTCATATTATCAACAATAACCCACACTGCATAGAACTTACTCTGAGTCCGTGGTAGTTCAACAATAATGTCCATTATGATCCGCTCCCACTTCCACTCAGGAATCTCAATCTTCTGGAACAAACCACCAGGCCATGATCCGCTCCCACTTCCACTCAGGAATCTCAATCTTCTGGAACAAAACACCAGGCCTCTGATGCTCATACTTAACCTACTGCCAATTCAAACATTGAGCCACATATGTAATAATATCCTTCTTCATTCTCCGCCACCAATAATGCTTCAGCAAATCTTGATACATCGTCGGGGCGCCCAGATGAATAGAGTACGAAGAGCTACGAGCCTCCTCTAAAATCAACTCCGGAAGTCCATCCACATTAGGCACACAAACTCTACACTACAATCTCAAAACTCTATCATCACCTAAGGTAACCTACTTCGCACCTCCGTGCTATTAAAGACACACAAATGGGGATCATCACACTACCGAACTCGGATACGCTCCAATAATAAAGAACGAGCGACAGTGCAAGCTAACACATGGCTGGGCTCAAAAACATCCAACCTCACAAACCGTTTGGCCAAAGCCTGAACATCCAAAGTAAGCGGTCTCTCACCGACCAAAATATAAGAAAGACTGCCCATACTATCTGACTTCCTACTCAAAGCATCGACCGTCATATTGTCCTTTCTCAGATGATACAAGATGGTGATATCATAGCCTTTCAACAGCCCCAACCACCTTCTCCGCCTCAAATTCAACTCCCTTTGCTTGAACAAATACTACAGACTCTTGTGATCCGTGAACACCTCACATGCCATGCCATATAGATAATGCCTCCAAATCTTCAACGCGTGAACAATGGTTGCTAACTCCAAGACATGAAGCGGATAGTTCTTCTCATGAATCTTCAACTACCGTGGAGCATAAGCAATGGCCTTTCCATCCTGCATCATCATTGTACCAAGTCCAATACGAGATACATCACAATTAAATGTATATGGCCTTCAACTTGTGGGCAAAACCAACACCGGTGCCGTACTCAAAGTTTTCTTAAGATTCTAAAAGCTCGCCTCACACTCGTCCGACCACCTGAACTGGGCACCCTTCTGGGTCAACCTGGTCATCGGGGCTGCGATAGATAAAAATCCCTCTACGAACCGATGATAGTACCTTATCAATCCAAAGAAACTCCGAATCTCTCTAGTTGATGCTAGTCTAGGCCAGCTCTTGACCACATCAATCTTCTTCGAATCAACCTGAATACCCTCCGCTGATACAACATGACCCAGGTTTGCAATTGAACTCAACCAGAACCCAGACTTTGAAAACGTAGCATACAACTGACTGTCCCTTAAGGTTTGAAGAACCACTCTAAGATGCTGCTCGTGCTCCTCCCGGTGGCGGGAATAGATCAAAATATCATTAATGAAGACTATCGCGAATGAATCAAAATAAGGCCTGAATACTCGGTTTATCAAATCCATAAAAGTTGCTGGGGCATTTGTCAACCTGAATGACATCACCAAGAACTCATAATGCCTGTACCGAGTGCGGAACGCTGTCTTAGGGACATCGGATGCCCTAATCCACAACTGATCGTAGGGAGATCTCAAGTCAATCTTTGAAAATACCTTAGCACCCTGAAGCTGATCAAAAAAATCATCAATCCTCAGTATTGGATACTTATTCTTGATTGTAACCTTGTTCAATTACCGGTAATCTATACACATTCGCATTGATACATCCTTCTACTTAACAAATAACACTGGCGCACCCCAAGGTGAAACACTAAGTCTAATCAAACCCTTCTCAAGCAAGTCTTGCAGCTGCTCCTTTAACTCTTTCAAATCAGGCGGTGCCATACGATACAGCGAGATAAAAATGGGCTGAGTGCCCAGAGCAAAATCAATGCAAAATTCGATATCCCCATCGGGTGGCATACCCAGCAGGTCTGAAGGGAATAGCTCAGGAAACTCAAGAACAATGGGCATAGAATCAATAGAAGGAACCTCCGCACTAAAATCACGAACATAGGCCAAATACACTTTCTTAACCATACACCGAGCCTTCACATACGAGATAAAACTTTAGGTAGAATAACCAGGATTCCCTCTCCACTCAAAACCAGGTAAACCCGGTAAGGCTGAGGTCACAGTCTTGGCATGACAGTCCAAGATAGCACGATAAGGTGCAGTCCATCCCCAATATGACATCGAAATCAACCATGTCCAGAAGAAGCAAATCTATACGAGTCTCTAGACCACCAATCACAACTATACTAGAACAATGGACTGGATCTACCACAATAGAATCAACTATCTGTATAGACATATAAACAAGAGCACTCAAAGAACCACTAGGCATGACAAGATACGGTGAAAAATAAGATGACACATAGGAGTATATAGATCCTGGGTCAAATAAAACTGAAGCATCTCTGCTACAAACCAGAACAGTACTTGTAATAATTACATCAGAAGCCTCAGCCTCAGGCCTACTTGGAAGAGCATAACATCGAGGCTAGGCCCCACCACCCTAAACTACATCACTAGGACGACCTGTTGCTAGCTGGCCTCCACCTGTAACGGCTTAAGCTCCACCTCTAAAACCTCTACCCCTACCTCTGGCTGGCTGGGCGGGTTGTGGAACACTCGGTGCCTAAACCATGGCACGGGAACCCTGATGCTGAGAGTTACTTAGTGCTCAAGGGAAAAACCTAGCAATGTTACCCATATCACCATAAGTGTAACAAGCCCTCGACTGCTGAGACTACTGACCCTTACAACATGAATGACCACCCCAAAAACTCTGAAGCGGCGGTGCACTAATAGGAGCTGGTGGTGCACTGTAGGACAGTTGATCAGAATAATGAATCTGAAGACCACGACCACCTGAAGCACCGTAAGAAACCTGAAGTGCTGATTGAAAAGGCCTAGGAAGACGGCCTCTACCATATGAATCCCTACCTCCAGACGAGGTACGACTAAATCGACCTGAATGATGAGGCCTCTTGTCCGACCCATGACCACCCCTTTGTGATAGAACCATCTCAACTCTCCGGGCTGCATTGGCCACCTCCTGGAAAGATATCTCACTCCCAGTCTCTCTAGCCATCTGAAGATGAATCGGCTGAATAAGTCCATCAATGAACCTTCGCACTCTCTCTCTCTCTCTTGGTGGGAAGTATGATAAGAGCATGACAAGCAAAGTTGATGCATCTGGTATCATACTGAGTAACAATCATAGAACCCTGTTGGAGACACACAAACTGCCTCTGATAGGCCTCTCTCTAAGTGACAGGGAGAAACTTCTCCAAAAACAGCTACATAAACTACTCCCAAGTCACATGTGGTGATCAAGCTGGTCTAGCCAAGCAATAATCTCTCCACCAAGTCTTGGCAGATCCCGACAAACAAAAAGTAGCAAAATCAACCCTATTGGTCTCTACTATCCCCATGTTCCTAAGAACCTCATGTTAGCTGTCTAGATAATCCTGGGGATCCTTAGAAGATGCACCGCTGAACGTAGTAGTGCATGTCCAATCTCCACTAAGCATTGGCAGACACAACTGCTCCGTCACCGGCCTAGGCTACCACACCCGTCTAAACTGCTCCAACTAGCTAACAACTGGAGGATGAAACTGGGGAACTACCTGCTCTGGAGTGCGAGTAGCAGGAGTCTGGGCTCCTATTCCAGCTTGAGAGACGACTGGTGCTACAGGAAGTAATCCTGCCTAGGTGAAGCACTCCATAAGGCCCACTAGATGGACTAGAGCATCCTGGAGTACTGGGGTAGAAATAAACCCCTCTGAGACATGAGTTGGGACCACCGCAACTGCTGAGGCCGGAATCTCATCATCAAAGTCAACCTGAGGCTCTGCTGCTAGCACTGCTGCTCTGGGCTGAGCTCTGTACCTATCTCAGCCTCTAGCACAGCCTCGGTATTGCCCTTTCCCCCTCGTGGGAGCTGCTGCTGGGGGCTCGGGCTGTTGGTTAGTGGATGAGGAAGTGCGCGTTCTCGGCATCTGCGAAAGAACAGAATAGAAATTCAATCAGCAATGAGAAACCAAACCGCACGACAGGAATGAATAAATGTGAAATTTTCCTAACTCTGTAGCCTCTGGGGGATAAATACAACTTTCTCTGTATCAATCCCTAAGACTCTACATAGCTTGTCTGTGAACTATGAGACCTGTGTAACCTAAAGCTCTAATACCAACTTGTCAGGAGCCAAATTTCGCACCCTCGGGAGTCGTGATGGAGCCTACTAATGAGAGCTAGGCAAGCCAATTATTTGAGAAAATTACTTCTTTATCCAGTTTGTACTTCTTAACAATTATAAAGTAATAACGTGAAAATAGCAGAAATTACAATAAGCGGAAGAAACGTAGTAAATTATCTGGATATATGTCTAGTACCACAGTTTGAACTTCAACCTCCCATAACTGGTGTCACGGTACCATAGATGATGTAGGAGTGCTACATACAAAGACTGAAAAAACGATACACTATTTCTGAACTAAGGAAAAGAAACAGGAAATAAGGGGTAGAGGGAGACGCCTAGGCCTACGGACGCCTGCAGGTCTACCTTGGATCTCTGCGTGGAAGGAAGGTAGCCACCCAATCTATGGTCTAAAAGCTACTCCAGGATCTGCACATAGTGAAGAGGGTAGTATCAGCACAACTGACTACATGTGTTGGTAAGTGCCTAGCCTAACCTCGGCGAAGTGGTGACGAGGCTAGGACCAGATAACCAAATAACCTATGCAATTCACCTATATACAGCGGAAAAGAGAAATAGAAATAAATAATACACGGCATCACCCTTCATGATTTAACTCTCTTCCTCACCCAAACAACAATCACAAACAATAGGACAAGGAAATAAAAGAAGTTACAATAAGAATCCCGATAAGGGAACAATAATTCAACAAGAAGTCCCGGAAATGGACAACATCACAACAATAATAATATCCCACCAAGGGAGACATTCTTTTCTCTTTTTTACTTTTACTTCACAACTCACTTTACAACTTGAGCCAATGCTCTAATAGGGTTCAATTTACCTCTTACACTTTCACATTTCATTAAACGACTTGAGCAAACAATCCTCAATATTCAAGTGCCATAATTGCATTCCAAACTTTGCCAACAATAGAAATCATCACCAAAGCATGAACAATACAACGAAGTCATAAGAATCATAATATAAGACTCACGGGCATCCTTGAAACCAACATATATATACTCATTACCATGCCTATAAGTCGTACTCGACAAACACCACAGAGCAAATAGGACTCGACTCCTAATCCCTCAAGCTAAGGTTAGACCAAACACTTACCTCGATGCCACGAACACAATTCATGTCTCAATTATCGCTTTACCCCTTGCTTCCACCACCAATTCGCTCGTATATAGTCACAAGTTACTTAATTATATCAATAAATGCTAAATGAATCAATTCTAATGCATGAAAATGAGTTTTCTAAAGTTTTACTTAAAAAGTCAAAAATTTCCCCCGGGCCCACATGGTCAAAACCCGAGGTTCAAACCAAAAACCGATTACCCATTACCCAACGAACCCAAATATATATTTTATTTTGAAATCGAACTTCAAATCGAGGTCCAAATCCCCAGTTTTTGAAAAATTGAGGTTCTACCCAAAACACCCAATTTTTCCCATGAAAATCATGTTGAAAGATGTTAATGATTGAAGGAAACAAGTTAAAATTGACTTACAATCGATTTGGAAGAAGAGTTGTTCTTGAAAAATCGCTCTAGGGAGTTTGTGTTTTGAAAAGACGTAAAAATGGCTAATTTTTGGCTAAGTATAAAATTTGCAGGTTGCAGATATGGGAATTGCGAACAGGGTTCACAATCTCTAATAGGGTTCGTAATTGCGAACAGGGTATGCAATTGCGAACCCCCGACCTCTGATAGGTTGGGAATTGCGAACAACCTCTCACATTTGTGAGATGGGAATTGCGAAGATTGTGTCACATTTGCAACTACTGGCTAGGAGGGGAGGCATCGCATTTGCGATGGATTTCCTCGCAATTGCGAGGTAGCTGTCCTGGGCCTTTGATCGCATTTGTGATTAGGCATTCGCATTTGCGAACTCGCATTTGTGAGCCAGGCTTAGCAAATGCGAAGCCTGCAGGCCTGCAATTCCTTAATTCCAGAATTTCACCCCGTGGCCTATCTAAAACTCACTCGAGCCCTCGGGGCTCCAAACTAAACATGCACACCAACCTAAAAATATCATACGGACTCGCTCGTGCATTCAAATCACTAAAATAACATTAACAACTATGAATTTAGCATCAAAACCATGAAATTTTCTTAAGAACTTCAAATTTCCAATTTTTCTCAAAAATGATCCCATTCACGTCGCTTCAGGGCCGTTTCTTACCAAATTTCACAAACTTATCTTAAATCACATATAAGACCTATACCGGGTGCCGAAACCAACATACGAGCCCGATACCATCAAGTTCTAATCACAATTTATTTCCAAATCTCATACATAATTTCAGAAAATAATTTTCTTTAAAAATTTATTTCTCAGGCTTGAGACCTCGAAATTCGATTCTTGGCATACGCCCAAGTCTCATATTTTCCTACATACCCTGCGAGACCGCTAAATCATGGGTCTAGGTCCGTTTAACTAAAACGTTGACCGAAGTAAACTTAATTCATTTTATAGTCATAATTTTTATTTTACATGGATTTTCACATAATGGCTTTGCGGCTACGCACTCAGACTATGCACGCAAATCGAGATGAAGCTGAAAGAGGCTTTTAAGGCCTTGGAACGTAGAATTCATTTTAAAAATAAGTGATGACCATTTGGGTCATCACAAAAAACAAAGACAATACACACTAAGTACATAGAAATATGGACAGGGGATCTCCCGGGATCCCGTCCTGTAGTCCCAAATGTAAATACTCGGGGATATATTAGTCTCCCAGGGATCTCTCAGTATCATCAATATATGTGCTGGGAATTTCTTAATATCCAGAGGATCTCTTAATATCCTAAATATATGTGCTGGGGATCTCTTGCTATGCCGCACTACAGTCCAAATTAATATATGTGTCGTGGATCTCCCGAAATACTCATTCGTAGTCCCAAAATAAAACACAACAATATCAAGGAAAGAATCTATAATTTTATTCAAGTCTGTACCATGAAAATATAGATTTCTATTCTAACATGGTACACTGAATTCATGTAAAATGTTTAAGCAGATAGGACAGTTAATTCACTTAGGCAGGCTTCCCTATACTACACAATAGGCTTAAAGTACAAGTAATGTTCAAGAAGAAAGAAAACACATTTAATTTAATTAATAAAAATGGGTTTCAAATAATTAGCACGTGTACGCAATCGTCATCTCACATACACGGCATTCATATAAAAACAATCCCAAATCCTAGGGGGAATGTCCCCCACACAAGGTTGGACAAGCCACTTATCTCGAACAAGCTCAATCAAATCTATACCATATTCTTGCCGCGAGTATCCGACTCCGAATGGCCCAAATATATTCAAAGTAATTTAATGTAAATAACACTTCAAGTAACTAATTCAACTAATTAATTCTAAGCTAATACACGAAACTAGGAAATAATGACCAAAACGCAACCCCCCCCCCCCTTGCCCACAAATCCGAATCGGGTACAATTTGCAGATTCAGAATCCTCACACCCTCACAAGTTCAGTCATACCAAAAATACCAAAATCGAACCTTAAATGGTCCCTCGAATAACCACTCAAAGCTCTCCAATTAACCAAGCCCTAACCCCAATTTACCACTGATTTTCCTTCAAATTTCATGCTTACAACAGTAAAAATCACCATAGCTCCCTTGAATCCTCTCTCAAAAACCTCCCAAAAAGCTCAAAATCCAGATGAAAATGGTAAAAGAACGGCCAAATATCGCGACTGAACCTTTATATAGGTTCTGGCCTAGGGTTTTCGCACCTGCGGCCCTGACCTCGCACCTGAGGTCTCAAGTGCACATTTGCAAAAATCCACTTAAAGTAATGGGCCGTACGTGCGGTCTCGCAGGTGTGCTCAAACTACCGCACCTGCGGAATCTGGCTTCCAAGCACATAGCTGCATCTCTGACTTCTCGTTAAGAACCCAAAACTCACTCGAGGCCCCCAGGACCTCAACCAAACATGCCAACCAATCCTAAAACATCATACGAACTTATTCCAACCCTCCAATCACATCAAACAATTCTAAAACCACAAATCACTCTCCAAACCAAGCCTAAGGATTTCCAAAACTTTCAATTTCCGCTTTCGATCAAAAACTCTATCAACCTTCGTTCGAATCACCTGAAATTTTTGCACACAAGCCCAAATGACACAACAGACCTACTCCAACTCTCGAAATTCCATTCCGACCGCTAGATCAAAATCTCACTATCGAACCGGAAACTTCAAAATTTCTACTTTTGACATTTCAAGCCTAAATAAGCTATAGACCTCCAAAAAACAATCCAAACACGCCCCTAAGCCCGAAATCACCAATGGAGCTAACGGAACCAACAGAAATCCATTCCGACACCGTCTTCACACTGCTCCGACTACGGTCTAAATTCTAAAGTTTAAACTCTCATTTTGGGACTAAGTGTTTTAAAACATTCCAAAACTCCAAATAAATCCTCCCAACAACTCACAATTATAGAAACAAAAAAATGGAATATAGTTAATAGGGGATCGGGGCATTAATTCTTAAAATAACTGGCCGAGTCATTACATCCTCCCAGACTTAAAAATTCATTCGTCCTCGTACGAGCATAGAGGCATACCTGAAGTAGTGAAAAGATGAGGATAATGGCTGCACATATCCATCTCGGTTTCCCAGGTCGCCTCCTCGACCGGTGGACCCCACCACTAAACCTTTACTGATACAATGTTCTTTGATCTCATCTCCTGAACCTGCCTCTCCAGTATCGCCTCCAGCTACTCAACAAAATATAGATCCTTGTCTAAGTGGATTGAACTGAAATCCAACATGTGCGATGGATCACCGTGATACCTCTAGAGCATCAAAACGTGAAATATCGGATGAAATCCTGCCAAGCTGGGAGGTAAGGCAAGCTCATAAGCAACCTCCCCAACACGCCTCAATATCACAAAAGGCCCAATAAACCTCGGACTCAAGTTCCTTTCTTCCCAAACCTCATAACACCCTTCATTGGCGAAACCCGAAGCAAGACCCGCTCTCCAATCATGTAGGAAATATCATGAACCTTCCGGTCCGCATAACTCTTCTGTATGGACTGGGCTGTACGAAGTCTATCTGAAATAACCTTAACCTTCTCCAAAGCATCTGGTACCATGTCTCTTCCCAATAGTCTAGCCTTACCCGTCTCAAACCAACACATCAGAGATATACACTGCCTACCATATAAAGCCTCATACGGTGCCATTTGAATGCTGGACTCACAACTGTTGTTGTAGGAAAACTCCACCAATGGTAAGAACAGATCCCAAGATCTCCAAACACAATCACACACGCACGAAGCATGTCCTCAAGAATCTGAATAGTGCGCTCGGACTGTCCGTCCATGTGAGGGTGAAATGTTGTACTCAACTCCACCTGAGTACCCAAGTCATGCTGTTTGGCTCTCTAGAACCGTGATATGAACTAAGTACCTCTATCTGAAATGATAGAAACAGGAATACCATACAGACGAACAATCTTCCAGATATAAATCTCCGCCAACCACTCTAAAAAATAGGTAGTACACATAAGAATGAAGTGCGCGGACTTGTTCAGCCGATCCACAATCACCCAAATGGCCTCGAACTTTCTCAAAGTCTGTGTGAGCGCAACTACGAAGTCCATGGTGATCCGCTCCCACTTCCACTACAGAATCTCTATCTGCTGAAGTAACCCATCCGGTTTCTGGTGCTCATACTTCACCTACTGATAATTGAGGTACCAAGTTACAAACCCAACTATATCTTTCTTCATCCACGTCCACCAATAGTGTTGTCTCAAATCCTGTTACATCTTCGCGTCACCCGAATGTATGGAATACTGTGAACTATAGGCCCTCTCTAGAATCAACTCTCGAAGCCCATCAACATTGGGTACACAAACCCAATGCTGCATCCTCAATACCCCGTTATCACCAATAGTCACATCTCTGGCATCGCCATGTAAAACCATGTCCTTGAGGACAAGCAAATGACGGTCATCAAACAACCGCTCCCGGATGCGATCAGATAAAGAAGACTGAGAAACCATACAAGCAAGGATCCGACTAGGCTCTGAAAGATCCATTCATAAATTGACTAGCTTTGGCCTGAACATCCATCGCCATGGGCTTCTCTACTACTGCCAAGTAAGCCAAACTCCCTAAACTCTCCGCACGACAACTCTAAGAATCGGCTACCATATTGGCCATGCCCGAGTGATATAAAATAGTGATATCATAGTCCTTCAACAGCTCTAACTACCTCCTCTAGCATAAATTAAGATCCTTCTTCTTGAACGGATGCTGCAAACTCCTGTGATCAGTATAAATCTTACAAGGCACATTGTGCTAGATCTTCAAGGCATGAAGAATAGTAGCTAAATCGAGATCATGGATAGGCTAATTCTTCTAATGTACCTTCAACTGTTTGGATGCATAGGCAATCACCCTACCATCCTGCATCAATACCGCTCCAAGGCCAATCCTTGAGGCATCAAAATAGATAGTATAAGACCCCGAAGTTGTAGGCAATAAACTAGGGTTATAGTCAAAGCCATCTTGAGCTTTTGAAAGCTCGCCTCACACTTTTCCATGCACTAGAACGGAGCACTCTTATGGGTCAGCGTGGTCATAGGTATTGCATATGATCTTCCCGACTCCATGCGTATAGCAGAATATCATCAATCAAGACAATGACGAACAAGTTAGAATGTGGTGTGCATCAAATTCATAAAGGTTGCTGGGGCATTGGTCAGCACAAATGACATAACAAGGAACTCATAATGGCCATACCGAGTCCTGAAAGCAGTCTTCGAGATTTATGGCTCTTGAATCTTCAACTGATGGTAACCTGAACGCAAGTCAATCTTAGAAAACACTCGTGCACTCTGTAGATAGTCAAACAAATCATCAATGCGAGGAAAAGGATAACAGTTCTTCACTGTAACTTTGTTCAACTGGCGATAATCAATGTACATACACATAGAACCATCATTTTTCTTCACAAACAAGACAGGAGCACCCCAAGGTGATACACGGGGCCAAATAAAACTCTTATCAAGCAATTCTTGTAACTGATTCTTCAACTCATTCAACTCATTCAACTCAGGAGGAGCCATACAATATGGAGGAATAGAAATGGGTTGAGTGCCCGTCAATAGATTAATGCCGAAATCAATATATTTATCGGGCGGTATGCTTGGAAGATCAATCGGAAACATATTAGATAAATCTCGTACCACTAGGAATGAATCAACTATATAGGTATCGTTACTGACATCTCTCACATAAGCTAGATACGTATCATACCCCTTCTCAACCGTTTACTGAGACTTAAGGAAAGAAATAACTCTACTAGGAGTGTGATCTAAAGCATCCCTCCACTCAACTCGTGATACATCTGGCATAGCCAACGTCACACTTTTGGCGTGATAACAAGAATGGCATAATGGGGTGACAACCAGTCCATGCCCAATATAACATTAAAATCTACCATACTGAGCAACAATAAATTGGCTCTGGTCTCAAAACCACTAAGAACAACCACACACGACTAATAAATGTGGTCCACAAAAAGAGAATCTCCTATAGGAGTAGAAACATAAATAGGGGAACTCAAACAATCTGAGATACACCCAAATACGGGGCAAAATAAGAGGAAACATAAGAATAAGTGGAGCCTAGATCGAAAAGAACTGTTGCATTTTTGTGACAAACCAGGACAATACCTGTGATGATAGAATCAGAGGCAACCACCTCGGTACGGGCAGGAAGGGCATAGTATCTGGCCTGGCTTCCCCCTCTAGGGCGACCTCTACCTCTCCGACCTCAACCTCTAGCTAGCAGAGCAGGTGGGTAGAAACTAGTGCTGTGATCATAGCTAGGGAACTCTGCAGAGCATGTTGTTGCTGAGAATTCTGTCGAGGCGCACCCCTCCCTAGTCTAGGGAAATACCTCACCACATGGCATGTGTCACCACACTAAAAACAAGATCTGGGAAGACGTGGCGGCTTTGACTGGCATGGTTCAGGTCTGCTGAACTGACCACTGAAAGAACCCCATGCAGGAGGCACACTAGATACTGGAGATGCATAATAAGGCTCCTGAGGTCTAGGAGGAGCTGGACTATCACAGGCTGCTGGGAGAGTTGAATGAATGGGGCAACTCATATAACACCTACCATGATGACCTGTAGATGGGGCATGGGCACCACAATAATGTCCCGAATCTCGAGAACTCTTGGCCTCCCTCTCCTCTCTGTCCCGAGCATACATACCCTTTATCCTCCTAACAATGCTAACCACCTGCTGATAAGAAATATCCATCTCAAACTCACAAGCCATGCTAGACCTATTGCTGGGAATAAGCCCCTCAATAAACTGGCAAACCCTCTCATGAACAGTAGAAACCAAGGCTGGTGCATGTCTAGCAAAGTTTTGTAACGGACAGCATACTCCGAGACAGTCATAGTACCTTGGCGCAAATACTCAAACTTTGCACGCCATGCGTCCCTAAGGCTCTGAGGAAAATACTCTCTTAGGAACATATCTGAAAACTGATTCTAAGTCAGGGAAGCTGCCTCATCTGGACTGTCTAACTCATAAGTACGCCACCACTGATAAGCGGCTCCACAAAGCTAGAAAATAGTGAAAGAAACCCCGCTCAATCCTGATATACCCATGGTACGGAGGATACGGTAGCACTCATCTAGAAATCCTAGAGCATCATCTAATGATAGACCACTAAATATATGTGGCTTGTACTTTGTGAACCTCCCAAGCATCCGATGCTTATCCTCAGAAGCCGCTGCCCTATCCTCGGGCTGATCCGGGGCTACAGGATGTACAGGAATAATCTTTGGGACCTAATCAACATGCACTCACTGCTCAAGAGTGCAGGCGGTGGGAGTCTGTGCTCCTCCCCCCGCCTGAGACGTGGATGCAGTAAGGGGAAGTAACCCTGCCTGAGCCAAAGTGGTGTACATGCTCATGAACTGTGCTAGAGTCTCCTAATATTCTGGAGTAGTAGATGGAACTACTGGTGGCTCCTCTGTAGTAGGTTATGCGGGTGCTCTAGCTGCACCAAGTATGCCTCAGCCTCTACCCGGCCCCGACCTCTGACGGCTCCAGTAGGCGCGCGGGTGCCTAATCATCTCGGGTAGCACGTGTGCTCACCATCTATGAGAGAATAGAAGATAGAAGTTTAGAATTGTAAAATCAAAAAATCTCGCACGACAATGAAATCAAATGAAGTGGAATTTTCCTAACATTTACATAGCCTCTCCTAGATAAGTACAGATGTCTCTATACCAATCCGCGAGACTAATAAATCATCTTGTGATTCATGACTCCTATGAACCTAGAGCTCTGATACCAACTTGTCACGACCCCAATTCGCCCTTCGTGAACTATCGTGAAGGAACCTAGTCTCTACGATAAAACTACAGAATAAAATGAAGCGTTTAAGATGCAAAAACTGTGGAAAAAAACAACAGAATAAAACTAGCCAAAACTGCAGAAATTATAAAATGAAGCATTTAAGATGCCGCTCGGCTTATACAATACTACTATCAAACTGAAACTACATTTCCCAAAAAAATAAAATCTCACGAAATCACAAGCTATGAAATAACTACTAGGTGTTCTAACTCCAGAGTGTCTAAATAAAAAAAAGTACAGAAGGGCTATAACTAAAAGAGAGAGTAGATAGGGACTCCTCGGTCTGCGGATGCAGCAGATATACCTCAAAGTCTCTAGAGATTACCATGCCTGGCTAACGGTATGGCTGAGTCGATGTAAAGGGATCTGCACATGGAAAACATATGCAGGAAAGGGAATGAGTACACCACAGCGGTACCTAATAAGTGCCAAGCCTAACTTCGGTCGAGTAGTGACGAGGAAGGTCAGGGACCTACCGGTTATCAATATATAATACAAAGTAAGACAGTGTAAGGTGCAATAGTATAATCAAGAAAATATCAATAATGAGAAGAAAAACACAGACAATACACACTCGGTACATGGAAATATCGATACGGTATATCCTGGGATCCCGTCCCGTAGTCCCAAACGTAAATACTTGGGGATCTCTCAGTATCTCTGGGAGCTCTCAGTATCCTCAATATATGAGTTAGGGATCTCTTAGTATCACGAGGATCTCTTAGTATCCTCAATATATATGTTGGGGATCTCTTGGTATCCCGCACTACAGTGCAAAGCAATATATGTGTCGGGGATCTCCCGAAATACCCATCTGTAGTCCAAAAATAAAATACATAAACCTAAAGGAAAGAATACAAAATTTATTCAAATATATACTAAGAGAATAGAGATTTCTATTCTAACATGCTACACAAAATTCACGTAAACAGTTTAAGCAGATAAGACAGTTAATTCACTTAGGCATGCTTCCCTATACTACAAAATAGGCTTAAAGTACAAGTAATGTTCAAAAAGAGACAAAATACAATTAATGTAATTAATGAAAATGGGATTCCAACAATTAGCATGTGTACGCACTCATCACCTTACGTACACAGCATTCATATAACAACAATATCAAATCCTAGGGGGAATGTCCCCCACACAATGTTAGACAAGCCACTTACCTCGAACCAGGTCAATCAAATCTATACCACGTTCTTGCCAAAAGTATCCGACTTCGAATGGCCCAAATCTATTCAAAGTAATTGCATAATATAAATAACACTTTAACTAACAAATTCAACTAATTAATTCTAAGATAATATGCGAAATTAGGAAAAAATAACCCCCCCTCCGGGTCCATATCTCGAAATTGGGTACAATTTACAAATTCAGAATCCTCACACTCTCACGAGTTAATTCATACCAAAAGTACCAAAATCAGACCTCAAATGGTCCCTCAAATCACCACTCAAAGCTCTCCAATTAACCAAGCCCCAACCCCATATTTACCACTGATTTTCCTTCAAATTTCATGCTTACAATGATAAAAATCACCATAATAATGAGTTTAGGTTCCACAAATCTTACCTCCTTGAAGCTCCCTTGAATTCTCTCTCAGAAATCTCCCAAAAAGCTCAAAATCCGGATGAAAATGGTGAAATAATGGGCAAAAATTATGACTGAACCTTTATATAGGTTCTGGCTCAGGGTTTCCGCACCTGCGGCCCTGACCTCGCACCTGTGGTCCCAGGTGCGCATCTACAAAAATCCACTTAAAGTAGGTCGCATCTCGCTTCTTCTACCGCACATGCGGTCTCACAGGTGCACTCAAACTACCGCACCTACGAAATCTAGCTTCCAAGCACATAGCGGCATCTCCGACTCCTCTATCGCTTATGCACTCACGCACCTGCGGTCCTCTAACTATAGGCGCGGTTATGATAGAACATCAGCAACCTTCAGATTTTTCCTAAGTCCAATTCTACTTCTGTTAAGCACCCAAAACTTAACTGAGGCTCCCGAGACCTCAACCAAACATGCCAATCAATCATATAACATCATAAGAACTTATTCCAACCCTCGAATCACATCAAATAACGCTAAAACCACAAATCACTCTCCAATCCAAGCCTAAGGATTTTAAAAACATCCAATTTCCGGTTTCGATCAAAATATCTATCCACCCTCATCTGAATTACCTGAAATTTTTGCACATGCGTCTGAAATGATACAATGGACCTACACCAAGTCTCGGAATTTTATTTCAACCCCTATATCAAAATCTCACTATCGAACCGAAAATTTCAAAATTTCAACTTTCAACATTTCAAGCCCAAATATGCTACAGACCTCCAAAATGCAATCCGAACATGCCCCCTAAGCCCGAAATCACCCAACGGATAGAACGGAACCAACAAAAATCTATTTCGAGGCCATCTTCACACTACTCCGCCTGCGGTCCAAATTCTAAATCATAAACTCTCATTTGGGGACTAAGTGTCCCAAAGCACTCCGAAATTCCAATTATATCCGCCCCGGCAACTCACAATAGTAGAAACAAACACGGAGAATGCAGTTAATAGGGGATTGAGGCGTTAATTTTTAAAACGACCAGCTAGGTCATTACACCGTACCTCGGTGAAGTCCGACACGGGTACCACCATCGTCTCTTGTATACGATTCGGAGGCTTTGATATCGGTGGAAGTGGGGGAACCGACCTTAGGATTTTCCCGATAAAATGAAGAAACAAATAACAAGGCTTTGCTGGTTAATCTAGATTTACTGAAAGAGCAACGAGATCTGGCATATATGAGGATGGTGTCATAAAAGAAAAGGATAAAATGATATTATAAGAGCAAACGAATCTCCGGTATTTTAAAGTTAGAGATTATGTTATAAGGGAAGTCACTCAAAGCACTTGGAAGTTAACACTGAGAAGTTGGGATCGACATGGGAAGGACCTTACCGGGTTTTAGCTATAATCGGTAGAGGTTCTTATGAATTGGAAAATCAAGATGGAGTTAAATTTCCAAGCAATTGGAACGTAACTCAACTCAAAAGGTATTACTGCTGAAGATCCTTGCTAATACTGAAAGTATGTGCTGCATTGTTTTTCCTTTTACCAATTTTTGTCCCAATTTGTTTTTTCTGGAAAGGTTTTTAATGAGACAGAATCATAAGTCATACTACGAATGAAGGATCATTGGCAAACTGGTGGAACAACAATCGAAATCTTTGTTGACTTCACTTTAGTAGGAGTATAGACAGCTCTATGTGGATTAACCCGTATTGCAATCAACTTGTGGATTGTTAAATAATCTTTGGATCGATAGCAAATCTCCTAAGATTCTCATTGTTTCCATTGGCCTCTAGAACCAGATTATTTACCTATCTACAAGTTGTTTCCATTAATGAGGAAGCAATGCAAAAGCACACTAAGAAGGAAGTGTCACTGGTGAATGCAAGACTTCTGGTGTTCTGATTCTCATACTTAGCATTCGAACATTGGGGAGGGGAATAATACGTGACAAAGGCACTAAAAGTATTATAAAGACCAACAACTGTTAGAACTGGTATCAATGTCTTATCGAAGTTGGGGAGTGCATGATCAGCCCTGTATAAATAAGTTGTATAGTTTATCCACATGTATTGGCAGCTTTGTTTACTTAAGCGAATAAATTTCTATGTAAATGTTATTTTAAAAATAAATGGAATAAATTAAAGTTCTTTTATTTTTATCTTATTTCTTATCCAAATAGTAAGTTAATTTATTTTATCGTATGAAAGTTAACAATAAAATTTAAAAGGCTTGTGCAAAAATAAACAGGAGATGTCCTCTTCAAGAGGACCGTAAACATAAGGTCACTCTCTTATGTAACCCTCATAGTAAAGGGTAGATTGTGAAATTATTTTTCCTAGAAATAACAACTATAAGATGTGAAAAGATTCCCGAAGCTTTGTTAATTAAACAAAAAGGAATATCTTTTGCCCAATACTTAAGAAGAGGGTTTATTTTATTATTTAAATTGCCAAACTTAGTACAAAGTTTTGGCATAATGACAAAAGTAGAGAAAAATATATACATCAGTTCCTGCCACCAGAACCAGTAGGGAGAGAAGAGTCTTCGTTTTCTCTATTGGGAGAAGGTTGTCTCACTTCCGGTTCAAAGCTTTCATCTTCTTTGATTTATCCTTCGATTTCCTAATACTCAGAGTTAGTATTCAAAGAATCAGATGCACTGGATCGAGCAGGAAGGTTCTCACGAGTAATTATCTCCAATTCTCGGGCCTTGGCAATGTAGACATCATTGTTGGCAATGCCTTCTTTGGCCTCCTCCAAGGTCTTCCTCTTCATATGATATATGGCGTAGGTTTTCTCAAAGGCAATGGAATCTTTTTGGTCATGGAGTTTTTCTCGGAGCTTATCAACCTTTGATTGGAGCTTTTCATATTCAGCTTATATTATGTTGATTTTGGAATCAAGCTCAATATTGGTGTTTGAATGAAGTCGATCCTACTATATGACCCTTTTGAGTCTTTCTTCCATTTTTTCTCTCCTCTCCTCGGCAGCATGCCTCCTCGGTTTTGGAGCATAAGCTAGCCTCCAAGTTGTTAACTTGCTCCATGAAAGTAGACACTTGATTGGCAACAACGATTATAGTATCATGAAGTTCAGCCCACTTAACCTTTGCTTCCTTGAGGTTTTCATGTAGCTGGGCAGCTTCATATCTATGATCCATCTTATGTTGTTCAGACTGCTTCAACTGGCCTTCGAGGTTATCCATTCGAACAATGTTTCCCTCCAGCACCATGAGGCACTTGGCAAGCTGATTTAAGCCAAAGTTGATGTTGTTCTGACGAAAGCTCCTGCTTATCCAGAATCAACCTTTGCAGGTCCTCAGAAGCAAGAAGGTTAGTGTGAAAATGGTTAGAACTAAAGACTAATACAAAGTGAAAACTAAAAGAAGGGAGAAGAAAATAGATCATTATTTGCGCCGAGCAATGCATGCTATTATTTATTAGGCACTCCGAAGAAAGAGAGTCCATTTCTCTCTAGTCTTTCTTTGAGGCAAGTGACTTCAGATAGTTAGCAAGCTCCACCGGCTTGGAAAGTATATGGCACTCTTTCAACGCTGAAAGCGCAGCACTTTGTTTGTCGTGAGGGTCTTGAGTAGTTGTCGAATATGTATTTCCTAAAGTTCCCATGGTCGGCGGACCATAGAGTAGGAGTATCTTCCATTTTCTCAGACGACGCTTGTGGAGAGGAAGTATTTGGTGTAGAAGGAGTCGCAGTTGTCATTGGCTTAGAGGTTGGTGGTAGAGGAAGGATAGGAACCACACTCTTTTGACCGGAGGCATCGACATGGATCGAAAAGCAAGAATCAGCATTTTCAACCTAATCCATTTCCCTAAAGTCCCTAAACTTCTTTTGGTTGTAGAGTTTTAAGCCCTCTCATCTAAGTATCTAGTTGAAAAGATGAAGATCCTTTTCTTCATTAAAAGGGAAAACTTTATCATTAGCCCCCTCTTCATTATCAAGAAAAAAGGTGGTCGGTCCGGTTCATTCTTCTTTTGCTCTCTTCTCCTAAGTCCCAACTGAGGAGGTACGCTTCCTCTTTGGTTTCTTATTTTTGGAATGGGGACTTCAGGAGGAGGCACCTTCGCCTTTGGAGAGAGTAGATCCACAAGCCTTACTCCAGTTAAGGAAATTTTGCAATATCCATTCGGCTTCCTATGGTCATCGAGAGCCTCGATGTCGGGGCACATGACGGAACCTTTCGAAAGTCATGTGTGGAGCAAAACAAAATTTTGTTTATAGTTGTTCTTGGATTTCTATTCTTATTTTGGAGCCATTTCTTTCCACCATCGGTATTTTGGAGTAGTAATATATAGAATTTTCTAAACCTACTGGGCCATACTTTGAACCAGTTGTGATTCCCAATTAGTAGTTAGAACAAAATAAATAAAAACTCAGCAAATAAAAAAGTTTTTTTATGTGGAAAGGAAACAAATACCCGAAGACTTAAGGAAAAGATTCCACCACTCTGGAAAATCTAGTGTTGTGGTCGCGATGATGTCCCTGCTAGCAATGACAACGAATTGTTTCATCCATCCATGATCGTTGTCATCATCAACACTGGTAAGAAGGGCATGATGACTGCACATGCTAATTTCTGCACACCCAAAAGAAATTCTTTGGGGAGTAGAGGTTCATCATATGTACCAGAGTTAGGTTTCCCCCGTCTTAGAGCAAAATTGGCAGAGCTAGGCCACCATATGCATATGGATGGGCCTACCTGTACCAAGCAAACATGGTACCGGTGGAAAAACTCCAAAATTATTGGGTCAAATACTTTGCCCGATGCTAAGATGAAAGGGCCCAAAGTGAAACGGTATGTATAAACATACATGAACCCTAGCTTGGAGAAGGTAACGCATTCTACATCATCGGGAGTGAGGATTTAAACATTGTTCCAATTACATTTCTCCATCACAACATGGATGCTAGGAGGACGAATACAAGAAGGGTATCTATAAACTAGCCAAAATCTGTCACTTCTATAATTTGCATGTGTTTTTTGTTCTTGAAGATCAGATGTCGTGCTAAGCTGAAGTGGTATGATGGTGTTTACAGTTGGAGGTTAACACTAGATATCAACATCTTTGGTTTAGTTCTTCTTTGGGACTCCACAAAATAGAAGGCCAGAATTCCCGAAGGCAGTAGTGCTAGAAGACATGATGATGAGAAATTTGTAAAGAGAATTTTTACTAAAGTAGTTGAAGTTTGTAGTAGGGTTCCAAGATAAATCGAAGAAGAAGAAGAAGAAGAAGAAGAAGTTGTAAAAGGTGAAGAGTTAAAATTAGGAGTAGTGGAGAAGTTATAGATAGCAAAAATCGTGATCATGATTACCTCGAAAACTGGCGAAAATATTTGCTGAATCACGGAGCATCTTGTGTTTGCGCCATTAATGCGAGCAGAAGTGTGTCCTTTCAAGCGTTAGAGGTCATTCAGGAACTTTCCCAGTAAGAAATAAACTTTATCTACTTCTTGGTAATACTGAGTTACATCAAAACAAAAAATAGGGGGACTATCTGCATGGACTAAGATTTGTTAGTGACAGTTGGGCAAAATTCATAGTGACACGGGAAATTAAAGACAGGTGCGACGTGAGTCAGCAAACGGCTGTCACCGGGTGTAAGCATGCAAATGGTGCTGAACAAATCTCGAAGACAAAGTAAGCGATAACAAAGATTTAAGGTATCGTCATGGGATAGCATTCGATGAGCAACCATTATAGAGAATATCAATATTTGTAGCTAGTCGTTATGCAGTTATCAACGACAGCTTTATTGTCATTCAAGGGGGAACATGATTTGATGATCTTGTCCCACAAATACAGCTATAAATATGAGACTTAGCATCCATTGTAGGTCACGAAATACTCTGAATAAAAAAAGCTATATTCTTGTCTCTCAATTATAAAGCTCTTTACTTTCTTATGCTCACAATATTATTTGTATTTCTGCTATTGAAAATATCAAGCGCAAAGCCATGCTTGCATTTCCTTCACCTTTCACTACAAAAAAATAGGGCTACAGCGACATTTCTTTAACATCGCTTTAACTGACATAAATGTCACAAAATTATTTACGACATTTGTTTGACATTTATAAAAAATGTCATAAATTTTGACATCGGAAATTTTACAACATTTAAATTAATGTTGACAAAACATTAGTGACATTTTATGTACGAAATTTTATAAATTGCTACCAGTTTGAATGTAAACTCAACGTAGTTACGACATATAAAGAAATGTCGCTGAATCTCACTCTTCCTCTACATAAACATAGAAATGTCTGTAAATTATATTTGGTCAATAGCTTTCTGTCATGACCCAAAATTCACTAAGGGTCGTGATGGCGTCGTATACCACTGTCAGACAAGCCAACATCACGAAGTTAATTAAATTCCCATCTTAGTATTTTTAAAATTATTTCTATTCCTTACAGTAAACAATAAATAATGAACTTCAATGAATAAATATGATGACTGTAACCAATTTTCGATACTGAATAATCCCATATACATCCCAGAACCCGGTGTCACAAGTGAATGAGCAATATCTACGAAAAATAAAATGTAATAATAATTGTCCGGAATACAAATTGGATAGAAAATAAAATACAATACTCTAAAAGAGACAGGTCGTAATGAGAGATGCTGATCACCTAAATCTCAGTATGAACCATGTCGATGCGCCCAACGAGGCCACTAGACATACATGTGTCTGTGCAAGAAAAATACACACCAAGTGTAGTATGAGTACGAAAACACTGCGTACCCAGTAAATATCCAGTCTAATCTCGAAGAAGTAGTGACGAGAGGCCGACTTCGACCCTTACTAGTGGTCTAATAATATCAGATACAATAAAGAAGTGAATAAATATGAAACAGGGTAAATGTATGAAATAAACATGTATAAATTACATGGTACAATTCCCCTCTTTATAATTTTACTCAATCTCTCAACTAGCAAGTTCCCTTCGTAACCGGAGTATATATATATTGATATAGTGGATATCATCAAGAGGTTGTCATAATTCAAATCATGGAAAAATCCCTTACATACACTAGCCTCTAGCCAAATGCTACACACGATTCCATAAGAATAATATATATATATATATATATATATATATATATATATATATATATCCAACTTTTACAATACTGCCACGACGGATGAGATGTCTAGAAATTCATAACTAACTTTCGAGTCAACAAATCATTGAGGCTATACTCCTTCCAAGAACCATTACCTCACTCTGAACCAAATAATGGTATTTGATCTTTAACATACTTCATATAATCCGATCGCACTGATCCTAGATCCAATAAACTCGTCTCACCCAGTACGAGCTGCTCAGGTAATAAGCCACCTCGGACATGACCAAAAGTCTTATATAATGCCACAATGCGCCAATAAGCTACAAGCTCGAATGTGATACATAAGAATATGGGTGGAAAAATGGTTCAAAGAAAACGGTTAATCACCCATATTATCCACTAAAAATGGGTTGGATAATGAACTTTTAATAAACGGGTCAAATATGGATAAGAACAAAATCATCCATTTAGAAAATGGATAACAAATGAGTAACCAATGGATAACCAATGTGTCTAACTTTTACATTTGTAAAGCCTCAAATTGGGAGTTCCTCAAGTTAAGGAGACTAAAAATTCACCCAAAAGTGATCATATACAAAAAGTCATGTATAATATGGGTAACCCATATTATCCGTCGGTTAATCTATTTTTTATCCGTATTAAATATGGATCGGATCGGATAAATTATCTATTTTTTTATTATCCATTTTTTACCCAAACCATATCCGACCCGACCCGACCCGCCCGTTTGCCACTCCTACATAAGAAGAATGAACTCTGGAAGGGGCTACTCAACTCACGCAACTAATTAGACAATCGAAAAGTTGCTATAAACCTTCCTCAGAAAAAGGGAAACAAAAACACACAAAAATAAATGTAGGGCTCTATACTCGACATCACACTGTTGCGGCGTGCAACCTGATCCAAACAACATACGTATGGCGGCATGCCACCCGATCCACACAGCAGACCCATGGCGGCATGCCACCCGATCCACAAATAAAATTCACATAAGGAGATACTTAACGAGCTAAATTGCTCGTTACTACAAAATACTGAATATCGGTCACAAGAACCTTAAGTGCATAATACCATCCCTAGGGAGACAGGTAGAGTCATATGCTATAAAACACAAGCACAACTGAGATGTGATATATGATCTAAATCTCAAGATCCATCCTGCACACATAATACCATTACTACGCCGAAACCTCAACACATAAGAAATTTATCAAGTCGTTTCACAACTCACACAACACAATATAATATTACACGAAATAGCTGACGACGAAACAACATCCAATGTCTGAATACTCCTTTATGAGGAGTGCGATGCTGAAATGAATACATTTGTCCTGATATAAAGCCAATATTCATATTTAAATCCATTCATGGACCACAAGCCGATTCTAATCGTGCCGTACTAGGCTAATACCCTTTAAAGGGTTCATAATAACCTTTTTTCCCATACCACACAAGAACAACCATCATAACCAGAGCAAACCTCCACAATCCACAACCCAATGAACCGAGTGCCCTCTAGGCATAAATTATCAGTTTAGTGATATTACCTCAATCTTCATACTTTGTTTAAATCTTCGATCAATCAAGTGACTATATGTCAAACCTATACAATCTTCCCTTGAGATACGTTGACACGACCTTACGCACCAGGTAACAAGTATACACATCCTTACCACCGGCTGCACTAATGCTGTAACGCAAATGAAGAATCCCCAGATCACTACACAAATCATCTTGCCCAACACACTGATCACAGGTGACACTGAAGACACTATCACCTTACTCTAGACATCCAAATCCCTTTCCTGCTCATCCACGCTCGTGACACCCTTGCCAACACCGAACCGCAACCTTGATCCTCATTTGCAAATTTCATACCACTCACTACACCTAACATGCCAATATGTCGTAGTACAAGAATTTCACCATAATCCCTAAACCACTAATAGGGTAAACACTTCTTTATATAGAAATATTTTACTTAACTCATTCCAAGAGAACCATGGCAACACGCGAGTGAATTCTCATAACCGTAGAACATGCAAATCCTTAATTTGTGGTCTAAACCACCATAACCCTTCTAGGATCCGCCAACACATAACAGGACATAATACTTGAATAATCCTAAATAAAACCAATTGCGGCGGCCGTCAAGCCTCGCACGTACCATCAAAAGTCACATGCCTAACTTAATCACGCTGAAGGAATTGATCACCGCCACTAGTACGCCAATTCAACCATGGCTAACCAATGTAACTCCTTCTGACTTATCCTTAATTTGTATTAGAAATAATAATAACTCCATTCAAAACATAACGAACTCAATCTGCACTTATCCCAAGTGGCCTTGTATCACGAGACCATGCTGTCTCAAATCCTATAAACCATCTCATAACCACCTTATGCGCATGCTCGCACCCTTAACTGATACACCCGTTCCAATAATTCCTCTACGAATCCAAAGTTTTTTCTCTCATTCCTCCAAATACTACATTGCAAGCCGAAAAAATTATAGAACATTCCGAGCCTCCTTTCATAATCCGCTATAAAAGCTCGATTAACCATATCGTTGTCTTGAAATTCTTAGACACCGTATTTTAACCTTTGAATTCACTAAGACCGTTGTTGAGAGTCACCCACTCTGGCTTGGTCCCGAATACAATCAATCCCAAGGCTCCGCTAGCACATGAACACCCATCTCAATGAAGCACCCGACTGAATCACTTCCCTTGTAAATCTTCTATATACGAAGCATAAATCCTGAATCTTCTCAAAGCCTGAACATGACTCAATAAGGCCAACTATCGCACACCTTTATCAAATCCTTTACTCAAATTACCACTTATATTTTTTCCTTCATCTGTAATAACTCACGAATACGCCAATAACCCGAAACCTTACAAGTAGATAACAATGCAACCCAATCGTAGGCGATGGGACACTACCACTTGGCTTGGAGCTACTATTATGTAACTTTAAAATCCACCAAAATTCTTTATGCATATGAAGCAACTCCCTACCATTGCATCCAATCTCCCGCCATATAATATCCGATAATTCAAATTAAGCCCGTAGACCCAATCACCGTCCACTAAAATTCCCAAATCACTCCAAACTTTCCTCAAGGGGTGTAGTTATCCTGCCACTGAACCCGTATGCTACTCTACCACTATTCAACTTTGGTCAAACTCACTCCTTTAAGAAACCATTCAACTCTGGTTCCTCACTCTTGGCCTTCTAGAAAATTTTGCCACCTCAAGGCACCTCCTACATGTACTTCCTTGTCCTTTATTGCCCACCTATTGACTTAAATTGAAATATATCTTTATAGCACTTGAACCAATAGATCGCTACTAACTTTAAACCTTTCCGAGAGTCTCCTTTCCTCGAGCCATCAACACCAGGAATGCCGATTAAATCCTGAATCACCGCATACCGTGATCTTTGTTAGCAGCTCATCCGGCACCATTTCATGCTACTCTTCCCCAAAGACGAATTGAAGAGAACCATAACACCGATGAACTTAACATATTCAATCAAGGACGACGACACCACATTGCATATGAAAGTTCCACCATGCTCGAGAATATCAAGTCTCGTTACTCCCTCAACCCAAACCTAAACATTTAAAGTCTAGTTTTCTTTCCTTTTCCAGAAATAAAATATCGAATCTCTGAATCATGCTTTGAGTAGACCTCATTTCAAGTCATTCATTGCCCCAACACCTAGGCATGCATCCTACCATCACGTCAATACCATGCGATAAATATTTATGAGCATCATAGCAACCTGTGCATAGCCTGAAATCTCTCATAAGTACAGCTACTGAGCTGAAATGAAAGAATATCCTTCCGCAAGGCCACGACAATAGTCCAGTCAACTACGCAGGGAGAAACATCCCACACCACATCTTTAGTACCATTAAAATTCTTCAATTCCTGATTTATAATAAACGTTTCGCGTTGCATAAGATTCAGTAGGAGGGAAACAAAGGCATGGGCCTTAAAGGAATCAAATCGCACGATAAGGAATCAAGAAGGGAAGTGCTCCTAACAGCCCTGTAGTCTCTCGAAGATAAGTACATACGTCTCCGTACCGATCTGCAAGACTCTACTAGACTTGCTCATGACTCGTGAGACCTAAGAAAACCTAGTGCTCTGTTACCATCTTGTCAAGATTAAAAATCCACTAAGGGTCATGATGGCATTGAACACCACTGTCAGGCAAGCCAACACCACGAATTTAACTAAATACTCATCTTAGTATTTTTGAAATCATTTCTTTTCCTTACATTAATCAATAAATAATGAACTTCACCGAATAAATAATAATGTCTGTAACCACTTATCGATATTGAATAATCCCATATAAATCCTCGAACCTAGTGTCACAAGTGCATGAGCAATTTCTAGGAGAAATCAAATGTAATAATAACTGTTCGAAATAAAATTGGACAGAAAAGAAAATACAATACTCTAAAAGTGACTCTACTTGCTGCATGTCATCACGAGAGATGCAGCTCACCTAAGTTTCTGTATCAACTATGTCGTTGCACCCAACGAGGCCACTTGACATATATGTATTTGTGCAATAAAAATGCACCGCAAGTATTGTATGAGTATGAAAATAACGCATACCCAATAAGTATCCAGTCTAATCTTGAAGAGGTTGTGATGAGAGGCCGACTTCGATACTTACTTGTTGTCTAATAATATCAGATACAGTAAAGAAGTGAATAAATATGAAACAAAGTAAATATATGAAATATGTATAAATTACATGGCACAATGCCCCTCTTTACAATTTTACTCTAGCTCTTAACTAGCAAGTTTCCTCCGTAATCGGAGCATATATATATATATATATATATATATATATATATATATATATTATTATTATTATTATTATTATTATGGAATCATGCATAATATTGGGCTAGATGCTAGTGTATCTAAGGGATTTTTCCATAATTTGAATTATGACAACCTCTTGATGATATCCACTATATATATATATATATATATATATTATTATTATTATTATTATTATTATGGAATCATGCATAATATTGGGCTAGATGCTAGTGTATCTAAGGGATTTTTCCATAATTTGAATTATGACAACCTCTTGATGATATCCACTATATATATATATATATATATATATTATTATTATTATTATTATTATTATGGAATCATGCATAATATTGGGCTAGATGCTAGTGTATCTAAGGGATTTTTCCATAATTTGAATTATGACAACCTCTTGATGATATCCACTATATATATATATATATATATATATTATTATTATTATTATTATTATTATGGAATCATGCATAATATTGGGCTAGATGCTAGTGTATCTAAGGGATTTTTCCATAATTTGAATTATGACAACCTCTTGATGATATCCACTATATATATATATATATATATATATTATTATTATTATTATTATTATTATGGAATCATGCATAATATTGGGCTAGATGCTAGTGTATCTAAGGGATTTTTCCATAATTTGAATTATGACAACCTCTTGATGATATCCACTATATATATATATATATATATATATTATTATTATTATTATTATTATTATGGAATCATGCATAATATTGGGCTAGATGCTAGTGTATCTAAGGGATTTTTCCATAATTTGAATTATGACAACCTCTTGATGATATCCACTATATATATATATATATATATATATTATTATTATTATTATTATTATTATGGAATCATGCATAATATTGGGCTAGATGCTAGTGTATCTAAGGGATTTTTCCATAATTTGAATTATGACAACCTCTTGATGATATCCACTATATATATATATATATATATATATTATTATTATTATTATTATTATTATGGAATCATGCATAATATTGGGCTAGATGCTAGTGTATCTAAGGGATTTTTCCATAATTTGAATTATGACAACCTCTTGATGATATCCACTATATATATATATATATATATATATTATTATTATTATTATTATTATTATGGAATCATGCATAATATTGGGCTAGATGCTAGTGTATCTAAGGGATTTTTCCATAATTTGAATTATGACAACCTCTTGATGATATCCACTATATATATATATATATATATATATATATATATATATATATAGAGGAAATGCTGAGGCGTACGGCCCAATCCAACATAAAAGTAAACTGTGCATTGCGGAGGGTTGAACGGCACGGACCATAGATGCATCTATCAACCTGTCGGGTGATCGACCCCCTCCCATGAGAGTGTGGTACATAAATCCTACCAAGACGAACGATCCGATCCCATAAGAGTAGCAAAAGAAAATAACCCGCTCGCGAATCATACATGCGACGTGGTCAAATATAAATTTAAGGAATCACCCCGCTCGCAGATCATACTTGCGACGCGGTCAAATATAAATTTAACATTTAAAACCATATCTCTTTCTTCATTCCTTTTAAAATAAAGGAAATTCAGCTTGTAGCTTTTTAAGGAAATTACCCTCTCGCGAAACATACATTCGACGCGGTTACTCATATATTTCCTAAGCTATTATAATATTTCTCAACTCTTTTCGACAATAGTTTAATGAAAACTCTTAAAATCTCAAATTCCTCAACTCAAATTCCGTTCAACACAATTATTACGCCACCTTAATCTTGTTTCTTCTCAAGACAAACAATAAATATAAATTAACAACAATATCAACAAGACATGATGTAAATCTAAAACTACATGGCCATATGCATAGTTAGTAGCTACGTACGGACTCTCGTTACCCCGTGCGAACGTAGCCCCAAAAATTAGAAGCACATAATAATTTAGTTTACCTATGTGATTAATTACCTCTTATAATGTTAGAAAGGAGACTTACCTCGGTCCAAAGTTTCAAAACCGGCAATGCCACTCTAACACCTCAAATCGATATCCAACGCTCCAAAACTAGCCAAACAAAGAACAAACCAATGAAAATATACTCTAATACTCATAACAATTCGATTTACAATAATTCCCAACTCCACTCGAAAGTAGATAAAATCACCCTCGGGCCCACGTGCCTGAATTCTAAAAAATTTCGAAGAAAACCGTTACCGACAACATTCCGAACTCAAATATATGGTTTATTCTATATTTCATTTCCAAATTCGTGGTCAAAATCCAAAAATACCAAATTTTAGGTTTTATACTAAAACACCACAATTTTCACAAATTTCCATGTTCAAATCCATATATAATCATGTATTTAACATATAATAGTGGGAATCACTTCCCTTGACATTGATTATGAAGAATGAGCTCCAAACTCGCTCCAAGACCGGCTCTCATGTAGGAAATAATGTGAAAATGAGCCAAATCCTCATTTTTAAAAGAACACACTTCAGCCTGCAGTCACTTGACTGCTTCTGAAGTTTCGCAGGTGCGGCCCCACTACCGTTTCTGCGGTCTTTCACCAGGCCACTCAACTCCGCTTCTGCGGCTCCACGCAAGCAGGTGCAGTCTCGATTCTGCGGAATCTTGACCGGATATGCGGTCAACACCTTCCCCAGCGACAATTCGCTTCTGTGAGTCCCTTTCCGCTCCTGCAGGCCCATACCTGCGGCCCTCTTCACTCAAATGCGGTTACACCAGAAGCCCACCTGCTTCACCCCTTCCTCAAATTTGATTTTTAATCCGTTAACACCCAGAATCCACTCGAGGCCCTCGGGACCCAGTCTAATCACACCAACAAGTCCCATAACATACCGCGAACATGCTCGAGGCCTCAAATCACATCAAACAATGCTAAAACCATGAATCTCATTCCAATTCATGCTTAATGAACTTTAGAAATTTCAAACTTCTACTGTCGATGCCGAAACCTATCAAATCACGTCCGATTGACCTCAAATTTTGCACACAAGTCATATTTGACATTACGAACCTATTCTAACTTCCGGAATCGGAATCCAACCCCGATATCAAAATGTCCACTTCCGATCAAACTTCTCAAAAATCTTCAAATTTCTAACTTCAGCCAAATGACTCCAAAATGACTTACGAACCTTCGAATGCACTTCCTTACATGTGTCCAATACAAGATTCACCATGCGGTGCTATTCTCTAACTCAGAATCCTAAACGGACATCGATAACATTGAAATGCACTTCAACCCAAATTTATGAAATTCTTCCAAAATGCCAACTTTCACAATAGGCGTCGAAACGCTCACGGGTCATCCAAACCCGATCCGTCATACGCCCAAGTCCAAAATCATCATGCCAACCTGTTGGAACTTTCAAATTCTAATTTCGAGGTCGTTTACTCAAAAATTAAACTTAAGTCAATTCTTTCAACTTAAAGCTTACGAAATGAGAATTTTCTTTCTAATTCAACTCCGAACTTTCCGAAATTCAATTTTGACTATTCGTGTAAGTCATAATGCCGAAAGTAAAGCTAATCATTGCTTCAAACTGCCGAACGGCGTTCTAGAGCTCAAACGACTGGTCGGGTCGTTACTTTTTCCATATACTTAAAGGAAATATTAATTTTTTATATAGCAACACAATAATTCACATAATTTTGGAACTACAATGCCATACACTATAAAAAAATTAAATTAAAAATAAAAGAGTCACTTATACGTTATTTTTATAAATCTTACAACATCGTTCAAAAATAAACAACACAAATTTTTCTATTCGTACATCTTTAGAACAAACTGAATGCTAACTATAGATAAACTCCAATGCTGACTACAAAAACATTTAATTTAGTAATTTTACAAATGTCAGCATGTATCCATCATTAGCTATAAATGTCAGTAAATACCGACTCACATTGCTACGTTTCAATTAAAAGTCTCATTAATTGTGCCACTTTTTATCAAATGTCATTGCATTTATGATATTTTTTTAGCAAGTGTTATAAAATTACTTTTTTTTCAGACATTTATCTCACACGTCACTAATTAAGTGTCTCCGTAGTCCTCTTTTCTTGTAGTGTTTGCTTTATAATTTTTTGTTCGTATTTACTTAATATATTCTGGGTCAAATCAATTTACTTGTCTATAAACCACGTTACAAATTTAACTAGTATATTATTTTAAAGGTAAACAATTTTGTACTACCAATACTTGGATTATTGTACAAAAATTCAGTTATTTCACTTATTGGCTCTTAGTAATTTCATTAAAATTGTGTTGACTGCTATTTGACTTATCTAGCGGGTTGGGTTATGTGTCTCACGACAAGCTGGATTTTGGGTCTTTGACATATTTAAAAGTTAATTGTTACGTA
>MU678911.1:14787-31157 GCA_026770625.1 Nicotiana glauca | reverse complement strand
GGGGGGGGGGGGGGGGGGGGACGACGATACTAATGGAAACAAAGAGTAGAGTGAAAAGAATATCATTCGAGAAACAAAGAACACTATTCCAGATAAGTGACTTGCTTTGCCAAGCATTAGAGCACCGGGGAGACAAAATCCAATGAAAGAAAATTTGGTGCGTTTGGGCTAAGATTCCAACGCCTTGTTTGGTGGTTTCCTACCTTACAAATATAATCCCATGCAAAAAGGACTTTTTTTTAGGCTAAGTAGTGAAGCACTCAGATTCATAATTAATCATCAAAATATAATTTCTGTGTGAGGGGGATTCAATTACTTTGCCACGAAGAGAGAGATGTGGTTGAAAATTTTCATCACCCAACTTCTTTTCCCTTTTCCTTTTAAATAATTTGGTACTTCTCCTTTTTCTTTATCTTTGATTATTCTATTACCTTTGCATGCAGACTCATACTCCAATCATCAGTTTCCAAGTTGATCTTTATTACTCCTTACGTTTCATATTGTTTGAGGTACTTTCTTTTTTAGTTTGTTCCAAAATAAATGACATATTTCTAAATTTGGAAATAATTCAACTTTAAACTCTTCATTTTACCATTTTTGCCCTTAGTGAGAAGCTTTCATAGCCACAAAAATGGTATGGCCCCACAAACATTTTACCCCTTAATCTTTTAAGACCACAAATTTTAAAAGTCTTCTTCTTTTTTCTTAAACTCCGTGCCGAGTCAAACTACCTCAAACAATATGAAACGGAGGGAGTATTTCAGTTTGAGTACTCTCACCGTCCTCAAATTGTGTTTACATTCTGCACTGATAGTATACTAATATTTTTATACATTCAAATATTTTAATATAAAATTATATATAAAAAAATTGATAAACCTTAAATGGTAATATTACATATTAAAATTCACGAATTTACACGATTAGTGTACATAACTTTCTGAATTATGCTAATTAAGCTGACGTACTTTCCAGACGGAATACCACGTTTATATGTTCCGCAATAATTTCTGGTGGCTTCTACTGTTCATTACCAATTAAATCCTAATATATGTTTCTTTGCATGCAGACTCATCATACATCATTAGTTCAACGACTAACCTGAATCATTCTTGACTATTTTGATTATTCTTTTTCTTTGTCCCTTTTTATGAATTTTACAAATCAGATACATATTACTTTATTTGTTGAATTTGTAAAGTTTTAGATTTGGGGCATATTAAAAGTGATGACTTATCTAATTAAAAGAAGTTCCATGGACCAATACTTTTCCCCTTCTCGTCATTAAAACTAAATTCCAACATCATAAACAATATATACTGCTCCCACTGTCCCACTTCTATGATAATTGATCACGAATTTCAAGTATATTTGAAACATTAACATTTATTAGATTCGTGTGCTAGCCAAATTTTCGTTGAAAATGCGATTGAGTGAGCATGATAGTCTGTTTACGTTTTATTTACGTTGCAGCAATTTTTTTTAAAAAAAAGAGGAGATTTTATTCTTAATTTTTTTCATTTTACTGTTTATTTGGAATTTTTCCCATGTTGTGTTTTACATGTTTCTATTATATACTCGAACATGCAGGATTCTTATTTTTTAATTCATAACAACATTAATGGTATTAACTGAAATTTATATTACAATACTGAAACACCCTCTCCCCATCTCATCTTTGGAGTAATAAATTAGCAATTACCCTTGGAGTTACAAAAACTAAACTTGTTCATATCGAATTTAACTAAATTCACACTTTAATCTTCTGGTCCAGCCCCAAACTTTGAAAGTTATTGTTCTGGCCCCTACATTCCACTAATTTTGTTGGGCATATTCTGGAGAAGCTCATTTTTGTAATTTCAGATCATTTTCATCAGACATAATCTTATATATTTTGTTCAGACCTTTAAGAAATTCCTTCGAAAGCTGAATGTTCTTGTACAATTTTACCTTTATTTTAAGTATTCGTGTGTACTTTATGACATTCATGTTAGATATATTTTTGGACCTCTTATGTCTTTTTTTTGTTTTGTTTGTTGCTCCTGGATTCTGTGGTGAGGAAAGCTAGAATATTCTGATTTGAGTTAAATGTCAGCGTAACGTATCCACGAACACGGCAACTGCATTTATCCTAAAAATTAAAAGAACCAAAAAGCCTTTACCAAACAGAAAAGGAAAACATGCATCAATAATGGCTATTACCTTTCATTCCGTAAAGAAAGTTTTATTTTTTTTTTTCTTCTTCTAATATACCGTTTTATCAGTAAAGAGCGAGAGAACGAAGTGCTATATGGGGATATCAAAATTTAGAGTAATATATGTATGTGGCATAGTTTATCTCTCTTCAAAAGTATAGTGAAAATATACAAAGGTAGAATCGAGTTAAAATTTTGGTCGTGATTATAATGGTATTAGCTATAACAACTAGGGGAAGAAATCGCGGTGTATGCGCAATCTCCCTTAATTGCTCTTCCTTTCTTAGTGATAGAGATATTAAACGAATGACATACTTACGGGCAATCTCCCATGTTATATGGCTAAACATTACTACTTTAAATTTGATTTGACATCATGGAAGTCTATCCAACTCAATCAATTTGATGGGGAATTATTGGAGGCTACAGTTTATTTGATTTTAATCAAATTTCACTGGGGGAAATTAAATTGTTTAAAGACTTGTTTTATGAAAGATGTTAATTCAACCAAACGGAGCATTATCACATCATATGATAAGTTTCGAAAGATATTAAAGAAGATGACATTTGAATATTCTAGGAATAGAAATAAAAGTGCCCATTAGTGCTCGTCGTATCAATTCCAATTGTAAAACACAATCTCATTTGGTGTTATTTTATAAGAAATTTAAATGTTTGTTTATTCTCTTGAATATTTTTTAGTGAGCTCACCCTACTAAGAGGATTGCGCACCCTACTCGCGATTAACAGAAACGTTCAGCAGAATTTTTTCCTATGATTAGGCATAATTTTAATTCACTACATATCATGTCACAAATTTCATGACTACACGTCAGTATATCTAACAATCCATCACCATCAACTAAATATCTCAACTCATCTATGAATATGCTTATATCAACATTTTGTGCAAGCTCAAGAACAAAATAAAACGAAAGCAAGATTTTACCGTGAACAAATGGAGCTAAACTCTGGAAAAATACAATTTAATCTAAAAAATAACTCAAGAAGCTCATATGGTATTTGATACTTATTGTTGGTGAAAATACAAGAAGTTATAGTTAAAAAATGAAATTCAGTAAATAAAAGAAATATTCTTAGGGCTGTTATGTAAATATCACGCTCTTTAAGAAGATTCAAGTTCACTACGGTAAATCTTCATCGGACCAGCATTAACACTCTTGACTTTTTTCCTCCAGGATACAACAGTCCGACAAGGTCGTATCACTCGAACAAACTTTTGACAAGTTGTTGAATCCAAAGCTCTACCAAAACAAATATTTTTCTTCTTTTAAAATGATATTCTCTTTTGTAGAAAATAAGTTGGAGATATAGATTTTGTCATTCTTTAAACTCTCTTTTTCACTACGACAAACCTTACTTTTTTTCATGCACAGTACAATACTTTTTTAATATGCAAACACAAGGAAAAATACCACTATTTGAAGGTGTAAAATTTCTTTCATAAAATAATAACAAGATAGTGGAATAATAAAATTGTAGAACATGGGCTGGTGATTAAAAAATTTATGATTTAATGAATAATTAGTGGTAGATCAGACATTAGTAATTATATGAGTTACACAAAGGAATGATGATATCACGACCAAGAATCCTAACCTCATGACTGTTATGACGCCTAACATCCACTTGCTAGGCAAGTAGACGTGAAATAGATAATTAACCGATTTTAACAGTTGGAAATAAAATATTAACATAATAACAATAAAAGTCTAAAGCGGAGTGGTATAACACTGGACAACGAAATCTAAACATATCACAGAACCCGGAGTCAGGAATACATGAGCATCTAGAGTAATACAAATAAGATCTGAACAAAGTACAATTGCTTTGAAACTCAATAAAACAGTAATGGTAGAAGGGAAGGGGACTTTAAAGCTGCGAACGTCGTATAGCTATACCTCAAGTCTCCTACTGCGACTGGAACCGAGCAAAAAAAACTACTAAGGCTAGGATCATCACCAAAATCGGCAAAAAAAGTGCAAAAATATTGTGTGAGTACAACTAACCCAATGTACTCTGTAAGTGTCGAGACTAACCTCGACGAGGTAGTGATGAGGCTATGACAAGACACCTACGTAAAAAAAACATGTACAAGTGCATATAAAGCAATAAAACAACAGAAAATGATAAATACTAACTGGGATGGGTCATACAAGAAGGGAAAGATATAATAGATACGGCGAGTATACAACAACAACAACAACAACCCAGTAATGTCCCACTAGGTGGGGTCTTGGAAGGGTAGTGTGTAAGCAGATCTTACACCTTCCCCGATGGGATAGAGAGGCTGTTTCCGAAAGACCCTCAACTCATAAAGCTAGAAATAAAACAAGAAAACAAGAAAAGAAGAAAAGACAATTCATCAGTAACGTCAACATAACCGAAGACATAATAACAGCACCCTAAAAAAACATAAAACAGATGACATGCAATAACAATAACCCGCAACTAAAGCCCAAAACTATGGGAAACACTAAGATTAGTGTGAACTCTACATTAAACACAAGCCGTCTATAACCATCCTACTCGTACTCGCCTCGCCCCTGGAATGGAGGAGAAGCTCGACTACCACTCTATCCTACAACCCTAATGCTCGACCTCCAGACCTTCCTATCATGGGCCATGACCTCGAAAATCTGCAATCGAGCCATGTCTTGCCTAATCACCTCTCCCCAATACTTCTTAGGTCGTCCTATACCTCTTCTCATGCCTACTACAGCCAGCAGCACCCACCTCCTCTCTGGAGCATCCAGGCTTTTCCTCCGCACGTGCCCGAACCATCTGAGTCTTGCATCCGGCATCTTGTCATCCACAGAGACCACACCTACCTTCTCCCGAATATCTTCATTTCTAATATTATCTATCTTAGTATGCCCAAACATCCATCTCAACATCCTCATCTCAGCTACCTTCATCTTTTGGACATGAGAGTTCTTAACTGCCCAACACTCTGCCCCACACAACATGGCCGGTCTAACCACTTCCTTATAAAACTTACCTTTGAGTAACGGTGGCACTTTCTTGTCACATAAGACTCCAGATGCGAGCCTCCATTTCGTCCACCCTACTCCTATGCGGTTAATGATGTCCTCGTCAATTTCTCCATCCCCCTGAATAACCGACCCAAGGTACTTGAAACTACCTCTCTTGGGGATGACCTGTGATCCAAGACTCACATCTATGCCTACTCCCCTCGACTCGGCGCTGAACTTGGACTTCAGGTACTCTGTCTTAGTCCTGCTCAATTTGAAACCTTTAGCCTCTAGAGCCTGTCTCCAAACTTCCAACCTCTCATTAACACCTTCCCGCGTCTCATCAATCAGGACTATTTCATCCGTGAATAACAGACACCATGGCACTTCCCCTTGAATATGGTGTGTTAGAGCATCCATTACTAAGGCAAATAGGAATGGGCTAAGTGTTGATCCTTGGTGTAACCCCGTAACAACCCGGAAATGCTCCGAGTCGCCTCTCACAGTCCTTAACCTAGTCTTGCCTCCATCATACATGTCCTTAATAGCTATAACATAAGCTACCGGCACACCTTTTATCTCCAGACATCTCCATAGAACCTCCCTAGGGACTTTGTCATACGCTTTCTCCAAGTCAATAAATACCATGTGAAGATCTTTCTTCCTATCCCTGTACTGTTCCACCAACCTCCTAATAAGGTGAATAGCTTCCGTGGTCGAGCGACCCGGCATGAACCCAAACTGATTGTCAGATATAGACACTGTCTTCCTCACCCTCGCCTCCACCACCCTCTCCCATACTTTCATGGTATGACTAAGAAGCTTGATACCGCTATAGTTGTTACAACACTGAATATCACCTTTGTTCTTGTACAACGGAACCACTGTACTCCACCTCCACTCTTCTGGCATCCTCTTCGTCCTAAAAATAACATTAAACAGCCCAGTCAGCCACTCCAAGCCTGCTCTACCCACATACTTCCAGAACTCAACTGGAATTTCATCTGGCTCGGTCGCTCTGCCCCGACTCATCTTACACAAATCCTCTACGACCTCCTCCAACTTAATACGCCTGTAATACCCAAAGTCTCGGAAACTCTCCGAATGCCCCAGATCCCCTAGCACTATATCACGGTCCCCTTCCTCATTTAGAAGACCCTAAAAGCACCTCTGCCATCTTTGTTTAATATGGGACTCCCCCATCAAAACTCTACCATCCTCGTCTTTGATGCACCTCACCTAGTCCAGATCCCTAGCCTTCCTCTCCCTCGCTCTAGCCAACCTGAACAACTTCTTATCCCCGCCTTTTACTCCCAATTCCTCATAAAGTTAGCCAAACACTGCATTCTTAGCCTTCGAGACCGCTAGCTTCGCCTCCCTTCTTGCTACCTTGTACCTTTCTCTATTCGCTCTCCTCTCCTCCTCGCATGTGCTCCCGACCAACTTCGAATACGCTTCCTTCTTCGCCTCCACTTTGCCTTGGATTGTGTCATTCCACCACCAGTCGCTTAGGTGCCTGCCTGAGTGACCCTTCAAAATCCCTAGCACCTCTCTCGCCGCCTCCCTAATGTAGTTCGCCATCGTAGCCCACATAGCACTGGCGTCCTCGCTTATACTCCATGCACCCAAAGCCAATAACCTCCCCTCCATTTCCTGGGCTTTATCCTTAGTTAAGGCTCCCCACCTAATCCTCGGTTGACCACGAGCATACCTCTTCTTCCTCCTTATCGAAATACCGACGTCCATAACCAAGAGCCTATGCTGAGTCGCGAGAGTCTCACCCGGGATAACCTTGAAATCCCTGCACAGCCCTCTATCACACCTTCTGAGAAGGAGGTAATCAATCTTAGTTTTCCCAGTCGAGCTCCGGAAAGTCACTAGAAGCTCCTCCCTCTTCGGAAAACTCAAATTCGCAATCACCTGCTCGAAAGCCTTAGCGAAATCTAGCAACGAAGAACCTCCCCCGTTCCTATACCCAAATCCGAGGCCACCATGCACCTCGCCATAGTCACCAGCAACCGACCCAATGTGGCCATTAAAATCTCCTCCTATAAATAACCTCTCAGCGGGAGGAATACTACGCACAACCTCATCCAAGCTCTCCCAGAAACGCCTTTTAACCTCCTCATTCAAGCCCGCTTGCGGAGCGTAAGCGCTAACGACATTGAGGGCGCACTCACCACTCACCAACTTAATAAATATAAGTCTGTCATGCACCTGCCTTACCTCAATCACTAACTCTCTAAGGTCCCTATCCACCAAGATACCCACTCCATTCTTACCCCTCACGACTCCAGAGTACCACAGCTTATACCCGTCCACAGTCCTCGCCTTCGACCCTACCCACCTTGTTTCCTGTACGCAAGCTATATTCACTCTTCTCCTTTGGAGAATCTTTGCTAGCTCAATCAACTTACCCGTCAGCGTGCCTATATTCCATGACCCGATCCTCAACGTACACGCTTCCTTACTCCCCTTACCCCCCTTTCCTCCCGTCCGACCCTCTAGAACCTTCCTCACCCCTCCCTACCCCCAAACCCCCTGAGGACATGGCCTTACTCTACCATCCCACACCACATCCACAATAAACTACGGACAAGCACTAACACAGACTAGAACCCAACTAGAAGGAAACAAGAAGCAACTACAAATATGCCAGAAGTCGCTCACGGGTTGCTAGGGTTCGTGATATAGAACTAAGGGGGATAAGAGGGAACCGCAGGGGGAGAGAGGAGGGCTTAGAGGGATAAGAGGTAAGACACTAGATACGGCGAATATGAAGACACGAAATAACCAAGTAAATCACAAAAATCGAAAATCAGTCAAATCAATGATATGAAAATGGCACGATATTACCCTTTGAACTTTAACTCTCATCCTCACCATGCATTAATATAAATATAATGGCACTACATCACCCTACCTTAGAATAGAGAAGTCGCAAATGCGAACAACCTACCTTCGCAAAAGCGCAAGATTCTTTGCAAATGCGAAGATTTCTCCTCAGAGCACTGAGTCGCAAATGCGACTCTGATATCGCAAATGTGATACTTGACTATTCGCAAATGCGAACCTATTACTCACAATTTGTGAGATCACCCCGCCCAGGCCCCTACTCGCAAATACGATGACTTGATCGCAAAAGCGAGGCTCTCATTTTAGAGATAGACCTTACAAATGCCAGATTTGCAAATTACACCAGCAACAGAAGTGTACCAGCTATTCAAACTTCAATAAAACCCATCTGAAACAAGTCTAAAACATATCTGAAATTCATCCGAGCCCGTCGAGCTCCAAAATAAATATGCACACAAGTGTAATAAAATCATACAAACACACTTCCGCAATTAAAATGCCAAAATAACATCTAGAACAATGAATCAAACATCAAAATGCATGAAGTTTTCAAACAAGTTCAAGAACTTTCAAATACACAACCGAGCATCTAAATCCTATCAAATCAACTCCGTTTTGCACTAAACTTTGCAGACAAGTCTTAAATAGTAAAATAAACATGTACCAAGTTTCGAGATTCTTTAATCCTTCAAATTATTAGTTTTTAACAAGTCACGTCAAAGCAAGTGAAGGATTTCTAAATTTAATTCCAAGAATATGCTCAAGTCCAAAATTACAATACAAAGCCACTAGGATCATCAAAGTACCAATTCAGATCCGTTTAAATAAAATGTTGACCATAGTCAACTCAAATAATTTTTAAAGCTAAAATTCATATTTTCTTTAATTTAACATAAAAAATTTCCTATAAAAGATACTAACTGTGCACACAAATCGAAAATACTAAATGGAGCTAATCAAAGTCTCGGAACACTGAAATAAGGGATAAAATTTAAAATGACCTATCGAGTCATCACATATGATCACTTTCTTGTCAATTATAGCCATTAACATGATAAAAAAATAGTACACTTCAATATTAAAATTCCAAAACACCAATACTTACTGATTTGACTAATTCAAATTCGTGTATAAAGAAAAAGTGTTATTATGACGATCTGATAGGTCGTTTCGAGTAATAGACCTTAATTATGAGTTTCAAGACTCCATTAGCTTTGGTTTTGTATTTATTTGTTTGCATGCATGGTCTTGTTGTCATTTTGAAAAGCTTTTATGTGAAACTTTGAAGAAAATACAGTTTTTGGCTTTAAAAATAACTTGAGTTGACTAAGGCCAATATTTTATTAAAACGATCTCGGATTGGTATTTCAACAATTTTGATAGGTTTGTATTGTGATTTTGGACTTGGGCGCATGCCCGGAATTAAAATTGAAGGTCCCTGGGCTGATTTGACTTGTTTTGCCAAAAGCTAGTAATTTGAAAGTTTGAAAATTTTCTATGTTTGACCGTAAGTTGACTTTGTGGCTATGTGGTTCAGATTTTTATTTTGGGACTTGTTGTAGGCCCATTTTGATATTTGAAACTTGTCTGCAAAATTTGGTGCAATTCAAAATTGGTTTGATGTCATTCAGACGCTTGGTTGTGATTCTAGTTGTTCTTGAGTTTCCCTTTGATATTTCATTCATTTTGATGTTCGATTTGTAATTTTTGATAATATTTTGTTAATGTTATCGCATGAACAAGTTTGTATTATATTATTACACTTGTGTGCGTGTTTGGTTTAGAGCTCGATGGGTTGGGGTGAATTTCGGACTAGTTTTAAATTAGTTTGGAAAGTTTGAGGACTATTGATTTAGAGTTAACTTCTGGTGTCTGATACATATCTCACCATTGCGAGGTCTGGCTCGCCGTTGCGAGCCTCCTCTTTTGTTAATAAAAGTTTGAATTTTCAAGCAGGGCCTGGGATTGGTGACATCGCATTGCAAGCTGGATAGGGCTACTTTTGCGAGCATATTGGTTGCATTTGCGACTACTGGAAAATATAGTACAGCTTCGCATTTGCGAATAAATTGGCCGCATTTGCGAATGGAGGTCTTTTCGCAATTAGAAAGTTATCGTTTGCGACCTTTGTTTCGCATTGGCAATGCACGCAAGTGCGAACAAGACATCACAATTGCGACATTTGCAACTATGTAAAAGAGGGGGAAACGGGGCTTAGCTTATTTTACACCATATCTCAATCCTAAACACTTTAGAGGAGATTTTTCAAGAATTTCTTCTTCCTAAAACTATTGAAAAGCAACTCTGATCCATTTTATTTTAATTTTCCATTACTTTTCATGTGGTTTCAACATCAAATTTAGGATTTTCATGGTAGAAATTAGGTATTTTGGATAGAAATTGTGGATTGTATAAAAATTGAGGTTTAGATAGAAAATGGAGGTCGGATTTAAAAAAATTTATATAATCAAGCTCAGCGATGAATATATGATCGGGTTTTGGTTCGAATCTCGGGTTTTGACCAAGTGGACTTGGAGTTGACTTTTGAAAAAAATTATCAAAATTGAACCACTTTCATTAATGGATAATTTCTACAACTTATTTTGAATCGTTTGATCAATAATTTGCTAGATTTGGTTAGTTTGGAGGCTTACTCAAAAGGCAAGGCCATGGTTGATTGATTGCTTTGTTCACGGAGTGAAATAAGTATTGTGTCTAACCTTGACTTGAGGGAATTAGAATTTGTTGAATTATTTATTATGTGAATTATGTGGAGAAACGACATATATGTGAGGTGACTAATGTATATACGCCGTCATGAAATTTAGCATACGGGGTTGGGATATGTATTTCCATATTTTCTTTTATTCCATGATATCTTTTGCTATATAATTTAACTGTTACATGTTTTAACTTGACTTCTATGCCATATTTGTTACTTGTTATTTAATTGTTGCTTGTCATAATTTGTTTATTCCTCACATGATATGTACTTATTTTATTCCTGATTCTACTTGCCTTAATTGTATATTTTAATTGTCACATGTTTTACTTGGCGTTATTGTTCTTATACTATTTGACGCATCCTATAATGTTGTTTCACATATGTAAGTTTTTTAACTATTCTATAATGATGAATTGGTAGAGTTGGAGATTTCAGGATGTTGGATATACTCCAATTATTTTTTGGTCCTTTAATATCTTGTACATTAACCTTCTTTATGTTGACATTTTGTAAATATTGTTGTTGAATTGTTTATGTCAATGATTTGAAATTGTTTGGGAGCGAGTTGCACGCTGCAACAAGAATTTAATTGTAATGATACTAAGGAATAATGATAGATTATGATATGAACGGATGATGATATGGTGAGATGGGGTTGCGTGCTACAACGGATTTGGATATGTTGTAATTGTTTATGGTTGTTGATTCATCCTCAGTATTGTGATATGAGACTTGAGACTTTGTTATTTTGAGATTCTCTGGTAGTTGACTTTTGGAACCGCTTTCATTAGCTTATTGCTTTATTTCTGTACCTATTTTCTTATTATTATTATTTCGTACAGGTTATTTGTGAGTGACTTGCCATAGCCTCATCACTACTTCGTCGAGGTTAGGTGTCACGAATCCAATCACGGTCGTGGTGGCGCCCAATACGATTGCTAGGCAAGCCCGGCCATTGTAACACTCTCAACCCGAGTATGAAAAATAATCACCGGTTAATTTGATATTTATAACAGTTAGCAAGATTAATAATTTTGACAATAGATAGAAATAATACGGAAAGCCATAGTAATACCAATATACCTCCCAAAAGACCTCGGGTCACGAGCCTAGAGCCTCTAAACACAACTAAGTAATAAATTCTCAAATACATAAGTCTAGGATGCGGAAATATAAATGGATAAGGAGGAGAAGCCGTGTCCTGCGGACGCCAGGTAGCTTCCTCGACAACTCCGAAGTGACTCTGAAAGGACAACCAACTGCTCAACTATGCTCCAGGGACACCTGAATCTGCACACATGGTGCAGGGAGTAAAGTGAGTACTTCCAACTCAGTGAGTAACAAGCATATATAATGACTGAGAATGAGAATACACGAAATACCACAATGTAAAGCTACGGACAACAGATTAGCACAATTAATGGTAAATGGAAACAAAGCAATGACAGGCATATATCAATGTATGAATGCAATACAATGCACATGACCGCTGTGACGCGCAACCCGATCCATTTGGGTACTCGCGCTCACTGTGGGGGTTCAAACTCCGGAGGGGCTCCTACAGTCCAAGCGTAATATCATCGTAGCATTCGCTGCGGCGTGCAGCACAATCCACATTAAGTCCAGAATATGCACGTGAGCCACACAGTCAAAATTAAGTTTATCATTCTCAGTTCCAATAATTAGGAAATATAGATTAAGTTTTTAAAACTTTAGATTTTGACTAATCATGTCGAAACGGTATTTAACTCAAGGCTGAAATCATGTAACATGCTAAGCATCATGGAAACAATGATGATAATCCCTAAGGGATTCACAAAATCGACACACAGCCCAAATATACTCATAACAATCCAAGTAGGATGTTTACCAAATAATTTTTAGTCAATAACACAGTACGAACATCACTCGGGACGGACCAAGCCATAGTCCCCAATCACAAATGACCCCGCCTCAATATAGCATCACAGTGTGATATACCGGGGTTTCAAACCCTCAGGTCATCATCTACATCTATTACTCACCTCAAACCGGCCGCAAGACTAGTCCGCTATGCCTTTTCCTCTCAAATCAACCTCCTCGCGCGCTGAATCTGATCAAAACCACAAGGAATACGTTATAATAGGCTAATGGAACATAACCCAATCGAAAGAACTCGAAAAATACCAAAAATCACGAAGTTAACAAAACCCAAGCCCCCGGCCCACTTCTAAAAAAATTACAAAATTTACATCACCGGATTCCTCGTCTCTCCACGAGTCCGTACATATAAAATTTACCAAAATCGGAGTCCAAATGCTCCCTCAAAACCCAAATTTTTATTTCAAAAAATCCAAGCCCTAGTTCTTCAATTTTTCACCCAATTTTCCATGAATTAAAGGTGGATTCATCAATAAAATAGCATTTAACGAGACATACCTTCAATCAATTCCTATCAAATCTCTCTTCAATTTCTACCAAAAAGCTCTTGAGGTGGTTCAAAAATGGAGGAAATTATAAATGGGTTGCGTATGAAATATCACTAATAAACCCTTATGTCTCCAGCTTTTTTTTCTATGCGAACACGAGACCACTCTTGCATTCGCGATGCATAACTTTTCCTATGACCAAAATTTCCCTTCGCGAATGCGTCTATTCCCCCGCGAACGCAAAGGCTTGGGCCCCCAACCTACGCGAATGCGACCGCATAAACGCGAACGCGAAGCACACATAGCCTGGCCCTCTATTTACCTCTACGCGAAAGAAATACTGCCAAACGCGAACGCGAAACACTTGGAACTCAACCTATGCGAACGCGTGTTCCCAATGCGAACGCGAAGAACACTTTCCAGGCCTTCCCACTTTGCCCTACGCGTACGCGACACATACACGCGAAGAAGGGACCTTCTGCAACACCACAGCTGTAAAAACCAGCAATTCCTCAAGTCCAAAATGATCCGTTTAGCCACCCGGAATCACCCCGAGGTCCCCGGGACCTCAACCAAAAATACCAACATACCCCAAAACATCATACAAACTTGTTCGAGTTATCAAAACACATCAAACAATACTAAAATCATCATTTCACATCGGATTCAAGTCTAAGTTTCTTCAAAACATCCGAAACACACATTCGATCAAAAACCCGACCAAAACACCTCCAAATGACCTGAAATTTTACTCGCACATCCAAAATCACTTAACGAAGCTACTGTAACTCTCGGAATTCCATTCCGACCTCCGGATCAAAATCTCACCATCAACCGGAATTCGCCAAAATACTAACTTCGCCAATTCAAGCCTAATTCTACACCTGACCTCCAAATTCACTTCCGATCGCACTCCTAAGTCACAAATCATCCCCCAAAGCTAACCGAATCACCGGAATACACATCCGAGACCTCTAACTAAATAGTCAACTTCCAGTTGACTTTTCCAAAACAAGCTTTCCTTTAAGAGACTAAGTGTCTCATTTCCATCTAAAACCAATCCAATTCTGCTCGATCACCTCAAATACTGATATTGAAGCATAGAGAAACATAATATGGATGAAATGGGCGGTAACTCACGTGGCGACAGACCGGGTTGTCACATTAGGCTCGGCACTTACAAGGTACATGGGGTCGGTTGTACTCATACCATACTTCTGCACTTCTTGTGCAGATACCGGAGTTGATCCCAAGGTCGTGTAGCGAGACTGCCCTGAAGTGCCCTTCTATTTTATCTTTACTGCTTATGTAGTTTCAAAACATGTATTTTGTTCAGTCTTTATCTATAGCACTTTAGATGTTCATGTATTCGTGATTCCAGATTCTGGGATATGCTTAGATTTCGTCATTCGAAACTTTATCATTTCACTTCAGGTTATTATAGTTAATTTCATTAATATTTTAATTAGAATTGTTAAAAACCGGTTAAGTAATTTACCGAACGTTGGCTTGCCTAGCAAGTGTAATATTAGGCGTCATCACGGTTCCCAGGGCGGGATTCTGTGTCGTGATAGTAATCTACCAAGATTTTTTCCATTACCAAACTAAAGTTCGAGCACCATATAATTGATATAATTTTTTCCAAAAGGAAAATATAAATCTTTCATTTTCTTTTGACTAATTCCTTTCTCGGAGGAAAAGGTTTTGGACATCTATGAATTGGAGATCATTCATTCTCATACAATATAACCTCCATAATGTAGTCACTAAAAGAGCATTTTTTTTTTGTTTGGAAATTATTATCTCAAAATTTTATTTCTCTAGTTTAATGATAATCACATGTTGTCACAATAAATTATTATGCTTCTTTTAGAATATTGTTTTCTTTGTTGTCTAACTTATTGTCCTTCAAGGTTTACCTTGTTAGCTTCCACATGATGCCTTCTTATTTTTATCTAATAAATGGTATCACTGCGACGTCGAAGATTAACTCATGACGAGCTTCACTTTACCTACAATAAATCTGACAATGATGAAGATTTATGACTGAATTGCTACTCAATATGGAGATACATATTTTTAACTATATTCAACATTCTTGCTGTATTTTGCGACTATTTTTAGCTCATACTTACAAACCTATTTTTAAGTCATGCTTACTTTTAATAACAAATATTATTTTTGTCACACCTCCTTTTTCCGGCTTTGCTTTACGGCCTTTACTACATCCCAGGAAGAGATATAATAATAAAGGAGTTTTTCCAATTTAAGGACAATCGAAACGGGATTCGTTTTTTATTTAAGATTCAGAGTCGCCACTTGGGAGATTTATGGTGTCCCAAGTCACCGGTTTGAATCCCGAATCGAGGAAGGGTTTGACTCTGTTTAACAGTCGCGAACCAGAAATCCGGGTAAGGAATTCTGTTAATCCGGGAGAAGGTGTTAGGCACTCACGAGTTCCGTGGTTTTAGCACGGTCACCCAACTGCTATATTTGGCTAAAATTTGATTTTAATACATGTTAACCTACAGTGCAATTTTAAAGTTATTCACCGCTTTTTGTCAATTTTTATTTTTTTATTTTAGAAAGTGAACGTTGTTTAAAAAACGTGTTTTCGGATCACGTCACATGAAATGCACCCGGATCCTCGACACATTCCTATTTGACGTTTTTGGATTTGAATTTGAGTCGCATGAAATGCACGCCCGTATTTAGGAATGTAATTTTATTAAAATACGCGCTTAAAGCAACTACGCATTTTAATTTTGCGAGGGCCATGGAAATTTGCTAATGGCACGCCTCGAATTCTAATTTTAAAGGATGTTCGAACTAAACTTTTGAGGGCCATAAACTGTTAGTGTTATCTAATATGGCACACCTCAGTTATTACAAAGGGTTTTATTATTTGGAGTTGTTATAACTGGGTTACATGAAATGCACCCCCGAATTTGAAAATTAGGTATCATGACTATGTCACGGGAACACGATGATCCAATTTATCTCAAATTACTAGTAATAAAGTTGGTAACCATATTTGTTTATATATTGAATAACGACTATAGCTACAATTATTTAATCACTTCAGTAATGAAACAATTCATCAACTTCTTTAAAGCAATACACAAAAGTCTGCTGCTTTTGATAACCTAAATTCATGTGCCGAGAAGAAAATGAAAACGAGCAGAAGTGT
>MU678906.1:0-29796 GCA_026770625.1 Nicotiana glauca | reverse complement strand
GGGGGGGGGGGGGGGAGGGAAATTTGTGCAGATCCTTAATAATAATCCAACGGTTGATAATACACTGTATGAACAAGAAAAAATATCCTCCAACTATTAGTATTTTCTAGCCCGATTTTTCCTTCTCCCTAGAAAAGGACGTGTACAATTCATCTTTTTGCCCCCTGGTGTTTTAATTCCCGAAAATAATGTGCTAACTGCTAACAGTACAGTGCATTCCATGCTAAATACCACCTAAAGGTCGGAATAGATCAACTAATTCGTGCAGAGGATATCTCTTATCTGTGATAGGCAACTTAGCACCCATGACGACTCAAGTTTACCCTAGCAACTACGAGGAGAATAGAGCAGGTAGAAAGTTAATGAACCAGCAGCTAATAGATTAAGCAAACACCAAAGCAACCTTGAGAAAACGCCTTGCACATACCTGCATCCTCTGGAATGTCAGAAGTCCACAAGGTGAGATTGTCCCTTAAAAGCTGCATAATCAAGGTGCTATCTTTGTAGGAGTCCTCATTAAGAGCATCTAGCTCCGATATTGCTTCATCAAAAGCCTGCTTAGCCAGGTGGCATGCCCTGATGAAAACAGATTCTAATCAACTAAGATGAAAAACATGTTGTGAGTAAACTTCAATTAATGAAAACCACACAAACCTTTCAGGGGAGTTCATTATCTCATAGTAGAAAACAGAGAAATTTAAAGCCAAACCCAACCGAATGGGATGGGTAGTTGATAATTCAGCCTCCGCAGTAGTTGTAGCTGTCTGTACACAAGGTTTAGAACGAACAATAAGTGGAAGTAGATACATGTTAGAAAACAAATACAATCACTACACATGTAACATGAAGAGAGGGGAATGGAAGAAAATGACAAGGAGAGGCCCTACATCACATTAACAATCAAATTTCATACGTGAAAAGCCTTTTACTTCCCAACATCCAAGTAACCAAATTGGGGCACACAATGTGCAACAACATACCCAGTATTATCCCACACCGTGGGGTCTGGGGAGGGTAGTGTGGACACAAAATGTGCTAGTTGACACAAGTTATTCGTCGTTGACACAAGTTATTCGTCAGATAGGATTAGAGGTAAAATGTTGGATTGAATAACAGTCATGGATCACATTTTAATAAGACATACCAAAAGTAATTGACCATCTTAAGCGGGATTCTTTCCAAGCCGTGATAGGTGAGTGACAAGACAGGATCTTTCTCACGTGTACTACAGTTCAACATAAGCAATACAGTTAAAAAAACTATCCTTCCACATTCGAAATCTCCGACTTTTCCCACTCCACCGAGTCAAACTTTTGAAATCTTCTCTTTTGCGTAAAGAACTCAATCTTCAATACAACAACAACAACAATCCCAGTAGTTTCCCACCAAAGAACTCAATCTTCAATCAGAATGAATATTTAGACAGTATCAAATACAAAAGTTATATCTAGAGAGTGAATAGCCTCAATTTAAGTAATCAGACATGGAGCAATCGAGCAGAGCATATGCTAGCACTTACTTTTAGACAAGGATGCTGGCACTCACTAAAAAGGAATCAACCAAGAAATAAGAGGAAGATCACAGGCAACAGACAATATGTATCATTGTATTCTTCTTTATAAAAACAGTATAATTTTCTTCTTACATGCGTAAGTAACTGAATACCTGATATGCTTTTAAAGACAGATCAGAAACCTCTTTCTTGTCATTCCCAGTTTTGAACTCTGCAAGATATCGATAATAATCCCCTTTCCTGCACCAAAAGATAAAACGAGCTAAACAAAAATGAACAACCTATGAAGTTCTGAACTTTCTAAACACCAAACTCAACATTTTTGACTCAAAACAAACTATATAATACAAGGGCCTCACATTTTGTAGTAAAACACAGTTGATTCTCCAGAAGTACATGATGGAATTAGATGCTCATCAATCACGGTCATGATACTATTGCAAATGTCGGTGAGCTCTGACTCCACTTTTTGCTGGTACTCCTTAATCCGCTTCACGTTCTGCTCATTTCCTCTAGACTCTTCCTTCTGCTCGATGGAAGACAAGATCCTCCACGATGCTCTCCTAGCTCCAACCACATTCTTATAACCAACAGAAAACAAATTCCTCTCTTCCACTGTCAATTCAACATCCATATTTGCAACATTCTTCATTGCATCGACCATCTCTGTAACATATTCTCTAAATATTACATATCAACCAACTGCCTAAAAAATGAATCCTAATTCCATTTTTATTGCTGAGAGACGACAAAAAGAGTACGGAATAAAATTAGGCAAATCCAATAGGGCATAGAACATATAGAATCTGTTCTGAACGGCTCAGTGAAGGAAAAATTTCACCAGTTGAAGTTCTGAACAAAAACATTTTTGGGTGAAGAAGTGTCTTGATTCTTGAAGGACTTCTGCACACAAAAAAATGCTCACCGAGAACTTCAGAAAAGCTACAATCCTTTTTTATTACAGTGGTCTACAAGCCATCTTGCACGCACATTGATTATTCCACCGGGTACTCCTACCTCCCACTAACACAGCTACCGGGCAACTCTTTACAAAAGCTACAATTATCCATACACTAGTTTTCTCTAATGCAAAAACTTTTTTATCAATAAAAAAAATTAACTTCTCCTAAAAATTGCCCAGACTGCAAATTCTTCAAATACTCTAACACAGTAGCAGCTAGTAGCTCATTGAAACTTGAAATTTTAAAGCATTGAAATTGAATTTTAGATTATGAAGCTTTATGTAATAAATAAGGAGTAGGCGAATACATAAATTACTTTACTTAAGCTCTTAAGCAGTAAACTTAAAGAACACAAACATTAACTGAGATCTATGCATATAGAGATCTAAAAAAAAAGCTTAATTTACATGTAGACAGAAAAAATAAGAAGAAAAAAGAGGAATGAAACCCTAACCATCGTAGCGTTCAGCTTGCTCGGCAAGCTTAGCGATGTACACGAAGTTCTCACGTTCACCCATTTTCCGATCTCTCTCTCTGAAGATTTTCTTCTGTGTGTTGAAAAAGGGAAGAATTTTTCCCCCTTTTTCTTTTTTGGTTTTGTGGCACTGACAAATGTTCTTACTCTGACAACGATTTTTCAGCAGTCAGACAGAGAGTGAAAATGAAAATATCAAAAGTAGGGCTTCTCGACTGAGTATATGCACATTCCCTACCTAAACTCTTTTGTCACTATAATTTAGCCCCTAAAATTTATTCACTTTTGAAGAATTAAACCAAATAGCTGTCCAACAAATTTCTTAATAGCCGAAAAATATATAAAATATATACAATTTATATATAACTATATATAATTAATGTTTAATCTATATACCAGCTAGAAAAAGTAAATATTAAATCTGGTCACTATTTGTGTAACATTATATTATAGGAAAATTTTCGTTTCTATACCATATAGGAAACTATATTATCAAATATGTTCATAGTTTGCATATTACTGTGACGACCCAAAGGGTCATCACCTGTTTTCTTATCCATTCTGTGCTTTCGAGGCCTTGAAAACCCCATTTTTAGTCGTCTCGATTTTGCCTGCGCAGTCCGGGCGCGTAGCCGGAAAGCTTAAATATGAATTCAGTGAGAAAAATGTTAAATTTTGATATTAAATTGATTAAATTTGACTTCGGTCAATATTTTGGGCAAATGGACCCGGACCCGTGATTCGACGGTCCCGGAGGGTCCGTAGAAAAATATGGGACTCGAGCGTATGCCCGAAATCGAATTCCGAGGTCCCAAACCCGAGAAATAAATTTTTGAGTAAAATTATTTTTCTGAAATTATTGAGGAAAATAAAAATAAAAAATAATTAGAACGTATTGGTATCGGCCCGTATTTTCTTTCTGGTGCCCGGTACAGGTCTTATTTGTTATTTAAGATGTTTCTGTAAAATTTGGTTGAAATCGGACGGCGTTAACGTGTTTCGGACTTAAAACTCTAAATTTGAAAGTTAATGAAGTTTGAGGAAAAACTAGTGATATTGAGGCGTCATTCGTTGTTTTTTATATTATTTTGGCAATTTGATCACACGGTTAAGTTCGTAGGATGTTGTTGAGTTGGTGTATGTGTTTGGTTAGGAGCCCCGAGGGCTTAGGTGTGATTCGGATGTGTTTCGGGATGGTTTTGGCCTTAGAAAAGTTGCAGAAAAAAATGCAATCTGGTGTCCAGTGATTTCCTTCCATGCGATCGCATAAGATAGCCCGCGATCGCATAGAGTAATTCTCAGGGGTTCAGTTTTGTTCTATGCGATCGCATAGAGCCTCCCGCGATCGCACAGTGATAAGTCTGGGAGGTCCTATATTTTCCTCTGTGCGATCGCACATATCCATTCGCGATCGCATAGCACAGTCATATCTACTCTATGCAATCACAACCCCTTTCTCGCAATCGCATAGAGCAATTTTTGCCCAATTATAATTAAATTCCAGAACAGTGTAGTCGCAGATTCTTTCATAAAAACACCTGAACTTCTTCTTCTCCGAGGTTCCCAAGCGTCCATTGAAGCCCCCTTTCACCAAGACTTTGTGGGTTAGTAAATCTTAACTAGTTTCCTTCATTTTTCATCAATATCCATTAAATTCCTAAGCTTGAATCATGTATAGGGTAAAAATTGGGGGAAATAGGTAGAGTTAGGGCTTTTTGCTTTTTCTTGATTTAGACCTCGTTTTGGGGTCGAATTTAAAAATAAATTATATATTCGAGCTCGTGGGGGAATGGGCGATATGAATTTGGTCCGAACCTCGTGTTTCGACCAAGCGGGCCCGGGTGCAATTTTAGAATTTTTTAAAAGAAAGCTTGGAAATCTATAATTAGACATTGGGTTTGATTTGTTTAGCATATATTGATATTATGAAGTCATTATTGTATAGATTCGATTGAGTTGGAGCTAAATTCGAGAGGGAAAGCGGTTGTTGTGGATTGATTTGGCCGTGAAAGTTGAGGTAATTGTTTGGTCTAACCTTAGCTAGAGGGAATAGGTGTTGAGTCTTATTTGCTACTTGCTAATTGTCGAGTGCGATGTAAAGGCATGGTGACGAGTATATATACATTGGTGTCTAGCATGATTGTGAGTCTTTATATTGCCGAGATTTAACTGTTTAATTGTATTTCCCTTGCGGGGATTTCTATTATTATTCCATTTACTTCCTTGCCCCTTATTTGTGATTGTTGTTTGGGTGAGGAAGAGTGATAAAGCACGAAGGGTGATATCGTGAGGAGAGAGTGTAAAGCACGAAGGGTGATGTCGTGCCGTATGATGTACCATTCCGTACTGATATTCATTGACTATATTGTGAGGAAAGAGAGTAAAAGCACGAAGGGTGATGCCGTGCATATTATTATGATATGATTGATTGGTGAGAACGAGAGTAAAGCACGAAGGGTGATGCCGTGCAACTTGCTGATTTCTGATTCTTGTTGATATTCTGACTTTGTTGTTTCATTCCTTAATTGATGTTTCTATTCGTAATTGTTATCTCCCCCACAACATGTTTCCCGCTCCCATATTTACTGGTTATTACATGCATTTCTTTTCTGCTATATACACATATTCGTTTCTTTCATTACTTGTTGTTATTTGATTTTCATTCAAGGTTATAGATTTCCTTACCCTATTTGCCTTGTGATTGATATTCGGGTGAGGAAGAGCGTAAATCACGAAGTGTGATGCCGTGTATTATTTTGGTGAGAGAGAGTAAAAGCACGAAGGGTGATGTCGTACACTTGCTTTTGATTTTCCCCGTCTTTATTGATGATTGTGTTACAGTTTATCTACACTAAATGGCTGAATTCCTGTCGATACTTGTTGTACCCCGCAACATGATTTCCCTTCCTATTTTCAGTTAAACTGTGGTAATCCTCATATTTATTGTTGTTTTTCTGTTACTATTTGATGTTTCCCCACAGCATGTTTTCCCCCTCTCATACTTGATTGTATGTGACTGTCTCTTTCTGTACTTCTCTTTCACTGTATATAGTTAAATTGCGTAGGTTTAATTGGTAGTCTGGTCCTAGCCTCGTCACTACTTCGCCGAGGTTAGGCTAGACACTTACCAACACATGGGGTTGGTTGTGCTGATACTACACTATATGCTCTTTTGCACAGAACAAGGTATTGGACAACATCAGTAGTTGGAGGGCTTCCTTCAGTCGACCCGGAGACCCAAGGTAGCCCTGCAGGCGTTCGCAGGCCCTAGTGTCTCCCTCTAGCTTTATTCCCTGTTTCATTTTTCTTTGTTTCAGAAACAGATTACTGTATTTTCCTTCGGACCTTGTTTGTAGTGACTCTTAGACAGTCTGTGACACCAGTTCTTGGGTAGAGGCTTATGTTGGATTTCCGCATTTTCTATTCAGTTTCTTTAATTTAAGACTTCCGCTTTATTATTAAATTCCATTATTTGCATGCAATTGTTGATATTTGCTAAAAGAGGTAATTAAGGTTTGTCTTGCCTAGCTCTCGCTAGTAGGTGCCATCACGACTCCCCAGAGTGGGAATTCCGAGTCGTGACAATTACCCTTCATGTTAATAGTATTTCTACAAAATATAGACAATGCATTTAATAAAGATTCATTGTAGCCGTAGGCTTCCTTATTTAGGCGCGCTAAAATTGGGAGATTAAATATTCTTCCAGATTTTCCACAAACGCAAATCACGCATATTAATCTTTTTCGTCATTTCGTTTCAAATTTAGCGTCTCTGCTTTTTCGATACACTGTGTTTCAAACTTTTTTCTGATTTCACAAATCAAAAACGACTAAATCTTCTATAATTCTTCTACATCAAACTCAATTATCTCCAAATTTCAGTAGCACAAAGCAAAGGAAAAGAGAGCAGCAATTCAACCATTGACAACCATTAAAAAGCTTTGAACTTTTGAATTCAAATTTAGGTTTTCAAAAATTATTATTTGTTTGTATTGGGTGTTGTTGCAAATAATTAGAAATATGGTTTGGAGTTTATATCTCAATTTTGAGGGGTTTTGGTGAAGATTAGACTTAGTTTTGGCTGAATTTTGGATTGAAGAAGAAGAAGAAGACATAACATACATTATATTGCAGAAATTATAGAAAAATTATATTCTGTTGTTTATTTATTTTTATTTTATTCATTTAACTATTGTATGAAAGTTGAGCAACATTGTATAAAAATTATATTTAAGTGGTATTATATTGTAGTTGTATATAACTTAGTAGAAATAATATACGAAAATTGTAGATAATTTATAGATAAGTTGTATAATTTAGTTGTATGAAAATTATTTTTACTATATATAAATCAGATGCAAAACATACAAAAGACATATTGTATAAATTTTGTATGTAAGTTTTATATTATTGTAGTTGTATTTCACTGGGTGAAAATAATGTGTGAAAGTTATAGAAAATTATAGATAAGTTGTATTCCTCTATAACGGGAGATGTTGGCATATCAAGTAACTTTAGTGCTCCAGACGAACATGCATGAAAATAAAGATAAATTATGCAATGAACAGTTTGTAGAAACATTGAAATTCTGTATCTTCATATTAATTTTTCAAATGATATGCAGTTTTATTGTAGAATAAATGTAGAAAACAAGTCATTGTGAGTCTTATTTGATTCATTCCTCACATTCAACCTATTCTACAAATTCGCGCCTCTTTAAATATAATACAACCATACTTTCTTGAATTTAAAGGTATAATAATATATATAAAACTTAAAAAACACCTTCTCTTCTGCACAAGTTAGCTCCAAAACAGACAAAATGGAATAACAAGCTCCCATCAAAACTTTTAACACAAAAACGCAAATGTCAAATTTTATGTTATTGTAGTTATATTAAGTGGGTGGAAATAATGTGTGAAAGTTATAGAAAATTATAGATAAGTTGTATTCCTCTATAACGGGATATGTTGGCATATCAATTAACTTTAGTGTTCTAGACGACATGCATGAAAATAAAGATAAATTCTATTATGAATAGTTTGTAGAAATTTTGTAGAAACATTAAAACTCTGTATTTCATATTAATTTTTCAAATGATATGTAATTTTGTTGTAGATTAAATGTAGAAAACAAGCATTGTGAGTCTTATTTGGCTCATTTCTCACATTCAACCTATTCTACAAATTCACGCCTCTTTAAATACAAATCAACTATACTTTCTTGAATTTAAAGGTATAACAATATATATAACTTAAAAATATCTTCTCCTCTGCACAAATTAGCTCCAAAACAGACAAAGTGAAATAACAAGCTCCCATCAAAACTTTTAACACAAAAACACAAAAGCTCAAAAATAAATAAATAACCGTCTACAATTTTTCTATAATTTATCTACAATTGATGCAATATAATGTATGTCGGTGTCTTTTTTTCTTCTTCTTCTTCTTTGAGTTCTTCTTCGAGTTTCAATCTGAAATTTAGCCAAAACCAAGTTTAATCTTCATTCAAACCCTTCAAAATTGAGATATAAACTCCAAACCATATTCTCAATTATTTATAACAACACTCAATCCAAACAAATAATGATTTTTGAAAACCCAAATTTGAATTCAAAGCTTCAAAGCTTTTTAATGGTTGTCAATGGTGGAATTGCTGCTCTCTTTTCCTTTCCTCTTATATTACCGAAGGAACCCGAAATCATAACCATCAAATCGACTAGGCTTGCGCTCATCTTCCCGGGGCACAAAAACATTGGGACAAGATGCTGACAGTGCCTTGGCTATGGAAGAAATAATGGTATTTTGATACAGAAATCATGGGTGTGGGAGGGAAACGTGAGTGAAGGTGTGAGAATTGGAGAGAGAAACGTGGGAGAGTGGTATTAGAAGGAATATACGATACTATTAAATTAGCAGAGTAATTAATACCCTTAAAAACCACTAATGATATATAATTGGTAATTAGGTATACTAAATGTAATTATATCAAACCTTAAACATTAAGGGTAATTGTTGTATACATGTGATTTTTGACCATTCCCAAAATTTTTTATATTTTAGCGCGTAGATATTTAATTTAGGCCTGATATAGCTATTTCAACTATTTTTGACTTCTTTACTTTATTTTCATCATAAAAATAAAAATTAAAAATATATATATATATATATATATATATATATATATATATATCTTAGTTTATGTATTTTTTAAATTAGTATCTTATTTTTATCTTTATATAATTTCGAAAACACAAAAATAGTTTCATGTTCAGTTTAATTAATTAGGATTAGATTTGGCGTTGTGTAATATTTCTATTTTATTTTAAAATTCTAGACTCTTTTTTGCAATAAAAATAAATAAAAAAGACCCTAAAGATCTAATACACAAAAGACCTAAAAAATAATGAGCAAAAAACACAAAATATAACCTAGAGCCTACACCTATATAAACCTATAAACCTGCACCTAAAGAGCCAAAGAGGGAGAAAAAAAAAATACGCCTGAAAAAGGGATAGAGCAGATCGCTGACACCTAGCAAGAACAGACCCACCACCCTCCTGTCATAGTCTTCTTCAACGCCAACCACCCCAAAAGAACCCATCGTTTCTCCTTCCTCTTCCCCGATTGAAAAACCAGAAAAATCAAAGAGACCCTACCCTCCTCCTTCATCGTCAACCAAACCCACGACCCTTCCCCGTTTTGCTGCCAAGAAACAGTTGGACGCACATACAGACGGAACCAAATCTGACCGGAAATGTGTAATTCTGGCGACTTGCCATCGAATCCGGCGAACCGAGTTCGAACCCAGCGGTAAACCCAGCTCCAAAACTCCCCGAAACTGCAACGATTCAGCGTGGAAATCAGTTCGAAATCATTACCCCAAGTCCAGTCGAGTCGAATCAGTTCGGGTCGCCGATTCCGGTTTAGATGCCTAGTCTGTAGCTTGACTGAGAGTTTTGCTGATTTTAGAGCGTTTATTTGCATTGTATTTGCTCCAAAATTTCAATAATAGATGGTCAGTTCTTCCATTTCTTCACTGGAAATTTATTCATGTCCTGTTACTACTGTTACTAGCGGGTATAAAAATATACATAGTTGGATTTCATACCATTCTGTGTTTACTGCGAGTATTTGTGAAAGAACCAAGTGTGCAATGTTGCATTTGGTCGCGTTTCCATTGTCCACGTTTTTCTGAAATTCCACATCTGTTTCCTTCTAAATAATTGCTTGACATGTATTTGGTGTTTGATTGTGGAAAGCAATTTGATTAGGCGAGTTGTTTATTAATTTGTCACACCAACTGCTGGTGCAAGTTTGTGACATCTTCCAAAAGTTATGTCCTTATTCCTAAATACACATATAGCAATTTGAAATCAAGTTTGTCATCAAAATACCGCTTGAGCAGTAAGGCATCGATATGTATAAGTTTGGTCAGGTGTATTGCAATCTGGATTGCTTCGCTCTGTGTCTGTATTTCATTTGCTTCGTTCAGCTATTTCCCCTAGTTCGATTGAGCTATAAGTGGACAGACTTGAAATCCTTAGTTGTAAAATATCTGCTTCCATATTCTTATTTTCTTCTTTCTCAATAGGTTTTGTTAAATTAATTTTTCTTCCTTCTCAATAGCTTTGTTAAACCAAAAAAGTTAGCTGACACCCACAGAATTCCATAAATATTAGAACCTCACATGCAACTTTGAGCTTTAAGGCCATTAGCATTATATATTTGTAGTCTGCTTTCGGATCGAAATGGAGTGGATTGTGTATACGTTCGCGTAACATAATTACGTTTCTAAAAACTAATTCGGAGTATGCGTCCGGCAACTTCATCAGACTTTCTTAATAATAAAAATGGGTGCTAATTGGCCATTAATTAAAATTAGTTCATATAGCCCGAGGTGTGCCATCCACCCTTTAATCATACATGGTCCTCATATTAATTTCTTGAGATTTAGATATAAAATAATAAATGTTCGTAGTTTGCTTTAGGGCCGGTTAATATATCATCGCGGTTGTGGACACGTTCGCGTGATATGATTGCGATTTCTAAAAATAAAACCGAAGTATGCGTTCGCGCAACTTTGGCCAAACTTTTCTTAATAATAATAAAGTGTTATTAATTGTGGACACGTTCGCGTGACATAATTTTGACGCATCACACAAATGGGTACATGTACGCGTGACCCGTTTTAAGATAATTTTCTTAATTTAAAAGCGGTAAGAGGCAAATGTACATAGGATCTAAAATGAGTAATTGAACAATTTTATAAGCCAAGTATGATCAAAGCGACCGTGCTAGAACCACGGAACTCGGGAGTGCCTAACACCTTCTCCCGGATTAACAGAATTCCTTACCCAGATTTATGTGTTCGTAGACTGTATAACAGAGCCAATTTTTTCCTCGATTCGGGATTTGAACCGGTGACTTGGGACACCATAAATTATCCCAAGTGACGACTCTGGTTTTTAATTGAAATAAATCTCGTTTCGATTGTCACTTCAAGTTGGAAATAACTCCCTTTATTATATCTCTTACGGGGGTGTAGTAAAAAAAGGAGGTATGACAATTGTCACGACCCCAAACCGGACACAATCGTGATGACGCCTCTCGTGAAGACAAGACCAGCCGACTCAATTTCCAAATTCAGTTTTTAACAATTTAATAAGTCAATTTAAGTTATTTATACGGATAAATTCCCAACAAGTACAAATTTAACGGAATAATAAAGTGCGGAAATGAATACAGCCTGACATCGGGGTGTCACAAGTCACGAGCATCTACTAAGGTCTAAAATACAACGACATTATGGAAAATATACTAGAATAATTTAGTAACATCAAGAGAGAGTAAAGCTGTGCTGCGAACGTCGAGCAGCTACCTCGCTAAAACTCACTCGACTCTGCCTCAGCTAATCTAATACCCGCTGTCGGATGCTGAAATACCTGAATCTGCACACAAGGTGCATGGAGTAAAGTAAGTACTCCAACTCAGTGAGTAATAATCATAACTAGAGTTTGAATGGTAAAAAATCACGAAAAGTGCATCAACATGCTGTAAAGAAGCAGTTCAAAAATTATTAAGAAAGCAATGAAACAGTAAAATCCCTTAAAACATCTTAGCTCAGTTTAAACTTCTTTGAAAATAACCTTTTCAATAGTTACGCAAATGAATGCAGAACAACTAGTGTGGATAAGAACAGAAATCTGCCCCTCGGGCACAAATACACAATTAAACAGGTAAATGACAGGCAAATAAGAAAGATAAGCATATAAGGTTCGCCCCTCGGGCAAAATGTCAACAAATTATCCCTTCGGGCAATATCTCATAACAGTACCAGCCCCTCGGGCAATCACATGGAACAATATCATCCCCTCGAGCAATCATATAGAACAATACCAGCCCCTGGGGCTATATCTTGCTTCACAATGGGTACCCGCGCTCACTGGGGGTGTGCAGACTCCTGGAGGGGTCCCTTACGGCCCAAGCACAATAACAAGCCATCTCACGGCATCAAAACTAGGCCCTCGGCCTCTTATCAATCAAGCCACCTCATGGCGTACATATATCTGGCCCTCGGCCTCAAATCACTATTAGTGTTTCCTCACAATATAGGCCCTCGGCCTTACTCAGTAAAAAATCCTCACAATATAGGCCCTCGGGCAATAGTAAAATAGTATTTCTCAGCCCAAACATCATTTAAAATATCGTTTAAGTCTAAAAACTGAGTAAACATGGCTGAGTATGAAAACAGTGGAAAATAACATGACTGAGTTCAAGTAATAAGTCAAAACAGTGAGAAAATATTATTAAAAAGCCCCGAAGGGTTCAAATAGTTGGCACTAGGCCCAAGTATGGCATTCAACCCAAATAATGATGATAGCAAATAGTTTTTAATTAAATACATGGTAAAATCATTAATCGGGCGGACCAAGTCACAATCCCCAATAGTGCACGACCCCACGCTCGTCATCAAGCGTGTGCCTCGCCTCAATATAGCACTACGATGTGCAATTCGTGGTTTCAAAACCTCAGAACATCATTTACAATTATTACTCACCTCGATCCGGTCCAAACTATAGCCTGCGATGCCTTTGCCCGCACGAATCAGCCTCCGGATGCTCCAAATCTAGCCACAATCAGTACATAATCATTAAAATATGTTAAGGGAGCAAAGCCCACTCAAAAATATACAATTTACATTAAAAATCTCGAAATTGCTCAAACCTGCCCCTCGGGGCTCACATCTCGAAATCCGACAAAAGTCACATCAATAGAAACCCCATCCTCACACGAGTCTATGCATACCAAGAACGTCAAAATCAGACCTCAATTACCCTTTCAAATTCCCAATTTATACTCTCAAAATTCAAGCCCTAATTCCCCAATTTTTAGGCTTTAATTTTCACATATTTCATGATTAAACAAGTAAGAAACAACATAGGATCGAGTATTGAGTTCAAAAATATTACCTCCAGGTGTTATATCTTGAATCCATCTTCAAATCCTTTCAAAAAGCTCCAAAATGGCCCAAAAATAGTGAAAGATAGACCCAAAATCACGGACAAATGGCTATTTAAACATTCTGGCCAGGCATCAGAAACCTTCTTCGCGAACGCGGGATAGCCATCGCGTTCGCGATGAACATAAATAGCAGCCATAAAAAATGCCCGATGCGTTCGCGACACCAGCCTCGCGAACGCGATACATATTTGATACAAAGCTATGCGAACACGTCCCAAGACTCGTGAACGCGATGAAGAAAAGTCCTCCAGCCCAGCTGCTCCCACTTACTCTATGCGAAAGGGGGGCAACGACGCGTTCGCGATGCACACTGAAACTCACCCTTTGCGAATGCGGGACATACATAACGAACACGAAGGCCAATTTCCCAGCTTTACACACTCACCCCTTCGCGAACGCGAAGGCCAAAAGTCTGCAACACCAACATCAGAAAATCTGCAACTCTCCACAACAAGATTTGATTCGTTCAACCACCTGAAACTCACCGGAGGCCCTCGGGACCTCAAAAAAATATGCCAGCATATCCCATAACATCATTCGAACATGCTCCAACCTTCAGAACGCTCAATAAAACGTTGAAACACCCAAATCTCATCGGATTCAAGCCTAAGAATCTCAAGAACTTCTAAATTACGCTTTTAATAAAAAACCCAACCAAACCACGTCCGCATGACCTGAAATTTTGCACACACGTTACAAATAAAACAACGGAGCTGCTGCAACTCCCGAAATTCCATTCTGACCCCTATATCAAAATCTCACCTATCAACTGGAAAACGCCAAAAATCTCAATTTCGCCAATTCAAGCCTAAACCTTCCACGGACTTCCAAAATGCAATCCGATCACGCTCATAAGTCCCAAATCACCTAATGGAGCTAACCAAATCATAAAAATTCCAATCCGAAATCATATACTAACAAGTCAAATCTTGGTCAAACTTTTCAAATTTCAAGCTTCAAAGTGAGAACTGTTCGTCAGAATTAATTCCGATTATCCTGAAAACCAAAACCAACGATTTACATAAGCCATAATCCATACATAGGGCAAGTCATACCCGAGAATTGACGAGCAAGGTGCAAAAACTCAAAACGACCGGTCGGATCGTCACAGTAATATAGTTTTCTATATGGCATAGAAATGTTAAAATTCCTATTTTATTCCACAAAATTATTCAGTTCCTAGAGAGTAGTTTGGATCAAGGCTAGCGCACTTTCATCGTAGTCTATTTGCGGAGTTAAATACCTTATATTTTCATGTTAGTGTCAAAAAAGAATGAAAAGAAACTCGAAGAAAATGGGGCAAAAACAATGTAAAACTGATACAATAAATTGAATTCACTGTTTGAATTTAATTTGAAAAAGTTGAGATTTTTGGGTCCACCATCTATATCTATATATTATTAAAAGTCAAAAAAAAAAAAAAATACCACATTAAGTCGAGTGGCAGCCTAGAAAAAATTCATATGGGATAATTAGTTATTGATGATTGTTTTTGAATTGAAAATCTATAAAATTAGAAAATAAGAAAAAGATAAAAAACTATCAATTCAAAATAGGGAATTATATGATGCCAAGTCGCATAACCATACGATGACAAGTCTAAATTTTTTAGACAAAGCTCCAACAAAGTTGGAGTTTTAAAATTATTATAAAAAATAAAATTTAAAAAATAATTGCCTATTCAAATTGAGGAGTAGTTACAAGTTATAAAATGACGTAATGGCTTCCTGGCCACTTAAACTTGTAGGGCTTTTGAAAGCCAATACACGAACTTTAGATTTTCCCATTTGAACATTCTAACTTGACAACATGGGTAATAATAAATACTTTTGACCGTCGACCATGCCTATGTGGAAGCACTACAGCAGACATGGCTAAACTGTGTACAATCACACTCCCAAGTTGCGTAAATAGTATTGTTTTTACTTAAAAAAATAGAATTAGAATGAAATATATATATATAAAAGTCAAACAGAAAAAAAGACTTTTCCAGTTTTTTCATCTTCCCAGGTGTCCACCATGGATTAAGTTATGCTATCAGATGAGGGTGGATTAAGTTATGCTATCAGATGAGTAAGTGATGCTACGAACTTCACCAGACCATGCCAGAGCATGTAAGTTCAGAATCCTAGTGAAAGAGGCTGAGTAGAATTGGAGGGTGTATTAGCATTTGGACGAACACTGTTATATGAAGTTCTGAGTATTCAACTTGGCGGTGATGGTTGATTTCTTGAATGGATTGAGCTGAATCTTTGTATAGAGGATCCATGGGTGTAGTAGAAGGCATTCCAATTGGAAATTGGTCTCCAATTGGCCTAAAATTGATAAGGGCATTTCGTCGAACACCTTGCTCAACCGGACTACTTGAACTTTTGGATTGTAAAATTGGAGGAATTGGTTAGTACCCATATGAAATTGGAAGTGTAGGAGCATTCTCCTCATTAGGGGTGTACAAGCCAAACCATCAATTCAAATCGAACCGACGAACCAAGTCAAACCGAATAAAAAAACCGACTTTTGGTTTGATTTGGTTGGTTTGGTGTTGGAAAATAAAAAATCGATCACTCTTGGTTTGGTTTCGCATTAACAAAAAATAAGCCAAACCGAATCTAAACCAAACCGACGTTATATATAAATAAATTTTAAAAATTTTATACGTAAAAAATAATCATTAAAATCTAATTTGTAAGTATTTTCTAAACTATTTTATAGTTTTCAATGTCTTGAGATATTATTTATTTGTGGGCTTGTAAATTCACTATCCATTAAGTAGATTCTATCTATATAACCTAAATATCAAGCCCAAACTAAACCTAACAAGACAAAAAATAATAAAATAGATAATTCCATATCTTACCTATGTTCCACTTCCAAAATCAAAGAACCCCAAATATTGGAAACCATTCCTCCACATCACACGAGCTTCCTGCTTGTCATTTTGCTCACGTAATTGGTGATTATTTTAATGTTGAGGTTTATCAAGTTTACAGTGCTTTGCTTTGTTACATGTTTGTTGTAATTTTCTATTATGGAAGGTCTTGGAATTATGATTTATACGAATAATTGGTATTCCTCGTATATTATTAAGAAAAATACTAATCATGCGGATAATTGGTGATTATTTGATCTCTTTTTCAAGAATAATATAACTAAAAAGGAAAATCGAAAAACAAAAAAAAACCGACTAAAACCGAAACCGAAAAAATCGAATTTATGTTGGTTTGATTTGATTATGAATTTAGTAAACTAACATAATTGCTTTGATTTTGGTTTGATAAAAAACCGAACCAAACTGCCTCATGGACACCCCTATTCCTCATCAAGGCAAACATTTTGGTACCTTTCTTTTCCAATTTGGATACCTTGAACCCCTTGCGTGTTCATTTTTGTCTCGCCGGAGTTTTGCTGCTCGTCGGAGGTGACAATTCCTACGGTGGAATTGTCGAACACCTAGTATGTTTCAGGCATTTTTTTTCCTTCTGATTTTGTATTTAAAAATGGGACCCACAAATAACACATGGCAAATAATAAATAACTTAGAATGATGTGTTGTATGTGTCAGCGCAATTGATATACACGCTCTGATAGATGTGTTTATTATGACCCATTTTGTCAAGTTGGAGTGTTTAAATGGAAAAATCCAAAATTTGTGTATCGACTTTTAAAAGTCCTACAAATTTAAGTGGCCAGGAAGTCATTACGCCTTATAAAATTACTAGTTTACTTTATTGGCTAGTAACAACTTGAGTGCAATGATCGCAATACAGAATTCGGACAAACTGGACTAATTCTCGAAGAATTACCCATTTGATAATCAAGAACCAATATATGTTATGTTATAGTATACATTACCATTTTAAAAATATTTTATTCTATAACCAAACTTCAATATATGATAGTAGATAAGTTACAACTTATAGTAAGTTAATTAAATTTTGCAAGGACTACCAAAAATTCTCTGTATCTACTATATTCTACTATAAAAATTAGAAACAAATGTTACAATATGATATTAGTACTATTTAGATTTTTGTTGTTAAATACATATAACAGGAGAATGATGAACATTTTGATTAATCATAAAGATACTAGTTTGGCTTTGTTAATCTTGGTTCTAGTTGTGATCTCTTGATCATCAAGCAACTATTTTGAAATCATCACTGTTGTAACTATAATTTTTTTGGAAAAAAAAAACAGAAATAAATCACCTCATTTTCCTTGCCAAAATATCCCCATTTTCCTTTTTTTCTTTTGTGAGCAATAAATAGTTCAACTAATTTATATTAGTAACAATTATGAAAGTAAAATAAATCAACCATAATGAGTAAAAAGTAAGGTAGGTAGAGAACTAGAGATATAAACGGTCGAGATCATCCCATCAAGTATTGTTCCTTTTCCTAACCTGAAAGGGTAAAAAAAAAATCGCCAAAAACTACTCCTAGACATTATAGGAAAACAACTTTTGTTCCTATAAATTCTTAGGTGCTGCAAACTAAAACCAAAATCCTCACTTTAATTTCCATTCATCTTATAATAATAATAATAATGGCGTTTCAAAAGGGTGACGAGGTGGAGGTAGAAAGCGGAGAACTAGGCTTCATTGGCTCCTATTATGAAGCAACGATTGTTTCACGCATTGGCACTTCACGTTATAATGTCAAGTACAAGACTCTGTTGACAGAAGACGAATTAGAACTACTAGAGGAGATTGTTCCTGCCTCGGAAGTTCGTCCCGTGCCACCTCATATTGAAAACCCCGACGGCGGCTTTAGTTTATACGATGGAGTTGATGTATTTGACAATGATGGTTGGTGGTTTGGATTCATTTACGGGAAGATTGGGTCTGACTACATTGTTTACTTTCCTACAACTGATGAAGAACTTAAGTATCCACCTCATGTATTGAGGGCTCATCAAGAGTGGACTTATAAAGGCGAGTGGGGTACTTCTTGAGAAAAGAATGGATTAATTCTTAGAAACACTAAAGTTCTGAACCGACTCTGTACCTATAGCTTTGATTTCGAGAAAGAATTTCCTTATGTTCAACATATTGGGCTTCTTTGAATTTTATTGTTTATGTTTAGTACAAGTTTTTCTTTACATTGTTCAACTAGTTTTGTATATGCACTAAGTATGAGCGTTTAATTGCCTAACTTGCTCTACGTTCTTGAACTAATGTTGTTTCTAGGCTTTTAATCTTGCTGTACTGTAGTACACTATCTTTTTGTTTCCGCAAGTTTAGTTTAAAAGCTTCTAGGGTTTTAATCTGTGCTGTAACACTATCTTTTTAAATTAGTTTTATTTTAGTTTCTACGCTTTTGATTTGCCGTTGTACTAGAAAAAGATTTTAACTTTTCAACGCGGAACTATTGTAACGACCCGGACGGTCGTTTTGGGAATTTACGCCCCGATCCCCCACTAACTGCTGTAATCACGTAATTTTTGCCCTATATGAATTATTCCCATAAATTCAAAACAAAATAACTTCTTTTCATTATTTGCAATTTTATGGATTTTTGTGGCATGTTTTGTTAATTGTTTGCATTTGTTTGTGCACGTTTATTGTTGCTTAATGCATGAAAGATACAAAAATACTTGGCATTTGCATGTAGGGTTAATTTCACATTTTAGGGTTAAGTAGTAGTTCGAGTACTTGCTTAAATATAAAGAAAATAACAAAAATGGTCTTTTTGCATTGTTAGTTTTAATTTGTCTTAATTTGTGTTAGGGTATTTGGGAGTTGAATAATATTTTTAGAAGTCAATTTGGCATTTCATAAAAAATCAGGAAAATATAAATAATGAATAAAATAAATACAAAACAAAAAAAGGAATAAAGAAAAGAAAACAAAGAAAACACTTATAAAAAATTAAAATGTTTGAATTTGGGCCATGGATGTTTCAGCCCAAAGAGACCCCAAAATCGGATAAGAACACACCCATTTTCCCAGCCCAATCTCCCTATTACCCGACCCAAATACCCGTCCGCCCCGTTACTTAATCAAACGACCCCGTTTTGATGGTCTTAAATCCAAGCCATCGCGGATCTCTGATCCAACGGCTGGGAACTGATTTAATTGTCATATATAATGGTCGGATCACCCCTACCCCCCCCAAGCCTTTGTCTCCTTCACCCCATATACAGACCCCGTAACGCCGCCGACGGAAATCGCCTCATGGCGGCGACCAGTCTCCAAACACAACCAAAATTACACCAAGGCTCCACCTCCTCCCCCTCATACCTGTGCCACCCTTAATTTTCCTCGAATCTCACCCAAACGCCTCAAAAATGCCAAACCCTAGCGCCGCCGCCACCGTGCACGGCGGCGCCACCCCCCAAACTTGCTAAAAAATTTACCCCTGAACCACCTCTTTCTCCCCTCTCCAAGTCCATGATTATTTTCCCCCAAACCCTAGCCAGTTCCTTCGAATCTTGAATCAAAGATTCTGGCAAAACCCTAGTTCGCCCAATCGACCTCAAATTCATACCATACGACCCCCTCACTTCCCTTATGTCGAATCCGTCATTAGAAGCACTCGAATCTCGCCGGAGTTGGTTGACTTTTGAGGTGGCAAGCTGGCAGAACCCTAGAGTCACAATCAATGAGTTTGTTCCGCTTCTGTTTCTGTTTCTTCCTTTCTCGTGTTGTTTTGAAGTAATTCCATGATTGTTCTTGCTCCATGAGTAGTTGATAATATGAAATTGTTTTCCAAATTTGTCATTAGTTTAGGAGTAGGATTTTATTCAAATGCTCTAAGTTTAGTTTAAGTTCTTTATTGATTGTTCGTCAGTAGGGTTTCAGTTTACTCATGTTAATTGATACATTGTTGTTTTAATTTGTTATCTTTGTTCTGTGGATTGGATTGGGTAATTCATACCAACTCTAGGATTTCAATTTGAGTTTTGTTTTTGCTTCGATCTGATTTGGTTTGAGTGTGAGTTTGACGATTTGAAGCAATTTTGTTCTTTTAAGTTTTGTGTTTGATATTAATCTGATTCTGGTTTAACTCTAGTTTAGCGTTTAGTGTTAATTGGAACCTATTTAATTAATTAGTTCAATTATTAAATCTTCTTAATTAGTAATATTTGGTTATAACTGAAATTAGAGTAGTTGGTTTAACTGTAGTCAGATTCTAACTAGGTAAAAGGGACTGGTGGTTAGTAAACATAGGTTTGGTAATTTTGGATTTAACCAAGGGTAATTCAGGGCTTCAGCTTAAGGGAATATTTTAATAACTGAACCTGAAACCTCCAGAAGCTTCTAGTAAGGGGTTTAAAAGTAAATAATGGGTCTAACTTGACCAACAAGTTAATAATTGAGGGACTAAAAGCTAAATCTGAAAATCTGAAGGCTGCCCCTCACTTTTGCATATAAAAGGCAGTGCCTTCTGCCTTAGGAAACACGTTTTGAACCCCAAAAATTCCCCTTAAAACCCTCTCTGCAGATCTGAGCCTAAAATTTGAAGTTCAAATCAATAGAAGTTCAAAATCCTCTTTTAGATCTTAGATTCTGCCCCAAAAATCCAAAAAACAAACAGAAAAATACAATTAAAAAAAAACACTGTTTCATTGCATTTTTGAGGTTAATGTTGAGTTTTAGTCGTTGATTCTTATCTCTTTGTTCGATTTTTAGCTGCTGAAGTTTCAGACATTTCCTGGTTGAGATCTATGTTTGGTTTGATCTGTGCAAGTTTGAACTGAGGTGTTTATTGGTTGATATTTGTTTAAACTCAATCCCGGTTCCTCTGAGGCCACTTTGATATCAAAATTAATTCAAATCCGCAGCTGTTTGACGCTTAGTGTTACTGCTTGTCTACTGCTGTTTAACTGACCTCTACCTCATCACATTTTGTTCTAATTCCAGGTATATGCTTAATCTCCAATGGCCAAGAACTAAGGCAATTTGTAATTGAAGCTTTTGAGTTGAAATGACATGTTGATTTAACTACCAGCTCTGTTTGATTTCTTGTTATGCATATGTACTAGAATAAGTAGTTTTCTGTAGTTTTCCGTAGCTTACATATGTTTACTGCTGCTTCTATAGAATAATTCTGCTTGAAGTTTTTGGGTAGGCGTGGTTGTCTCATATGTAATTAAACTGGACAGTTGGACTGTGCGAGATTTAGATGATTTTATTTTAGAAGTGTTAGATCCAAGCTAATGTGAATTAATGTCCAAGACGTTGTTGCTCTTTAAACGTCTCAAAGCCGGATCATAGATGTTGAGCAATATTTGTTATTGTTTAAGTATGTGATAAAGCTTGTGTTTAGATAAATAATGAACTAAGGAATTGGATTGATTTTCCATTTTGTTTGATATACAACTCAATTAACAACTGTATTGAAGCCTTAAGCTTAAGCAACCGTATTGACGTCTAACCCTCAATTATTAGCATATTGGTTCAATTATTGCTTTGTGTGTGTTACTAAAATTGGAATCCCATTGGGAATTAGACGTCAGGCTAGCCCTGAGATCTGAAGTCTTAAGACGTGTTGGGCCAAATACGCGTTGGGCCAGTCGTGAGCCTAAAGCACTGATCCAAAGTTCCAAGTGCTGCCCTGCCCGTTTGCTAGCGCTGGGGCCCAGTGCGGATTAGTTCACATTACATGTTGATCCAAAGTCCCTTTCCATGTTCTTCCACTTTCAAGCCCAAATGCTGGAACTCCTGATTCATTATGGGAGTTGATGACTCTAAAAGCTTGAATTATAGAATTTGGACTTTCGAGTTAGGTAGCAGATTCAAATTAAAAGTTCTTCCCTTTTGTTTAAATCCAGACTTGAACTTGGGGCCCGAATGTTATAACATTAACTAGCTCTTAGAGACAAAATAAGTAGAAAATTGTAAGTTTACTTTAGGTTGGCCTTTAAATAAAATAAATGAGGTGTGCCCCGCCAAAAAAAATGCATAAATTTGTGGGGCCCTCTTAAATGCTTACATTAAAATACTTAGAATTCGGGACGGGCCGTTTAACGAATTTCACGGCCTTCCTCAAAGATAATAACGCGTATTTGCTTTAGGCGCGTATTTTTAATAATTTACCTTCTTAAACTCGGGTGTGCATTTCATGCAACCCAAATCCCAATCCTAAAATGTTGAATAAGAATGTGTCGAGGATCCGGTTGCATTTCATGTGACGTGATCCAAAAACACATTCTTAAACGACGTTTACTTGCTTAATAATTGACTAAAAGTGGTATATAATTCTAAAATTGCACTATATGTCTTAACATGTATTAAAATCAGATTTTAGCCAAATATAGCAGTTGAGTGACCGTGCTAGAACCACGAAACTCGGGAATTCCTTACTCAGATTTCTGGTTCGCGACTGTAATACAGAGTCAAACCCTTTCATCGATTCGGGATTCAAACCGGTGACTTGGGACACCCTAAATTTTCCGAGTGGCGACTCTTAATCTCTTAATAAATGAATCCCATTTCGATTGTCCATTAATTGGAAAAACTCCTTTTATTATACCCTTCACCGGGTGTAGTAGCATCCCCGTTTCGATTGTCCTTTAATTGGATTTTTGAAAAATGGAAAAAAAAGAGAAAAGTATTTGACAATTAGAAAGAAAATGGTTGTTCAAAATAGCTTTGATTTTGGCAAATCTGTCCGAACTACACTGGTTTGATTCTCACCGGGTGTGAGATACGTAGGCAACCCCTTATCGGGTCCAACCACCCCTTTTGCAAAAATAGCCAAAAATATCAAAATTTTAATTTTTATCCAATAAGTCGGGTGACGCCATTCTTGTTTAAAAATAAGCCGAATGTCCCCAAAAGGGCACTGGAAGGCTATTTTTGCAAGAACAGCCACCTTGAGTCGTTTTTAAATGGTTTGCGGGAACAACCTTAAAATCTCCCTTTTGGAAGTGCTGAAAGGCCGTATTTGCAAAACCAAGTCTTTGTTTTCTTAAATAAAATTTTTGAAAAATAGCCATTTTTCTCTTTAAGTCAAAATAAGTCATTACATAGCCAGTTTTCTTTAAATAGTCACAGTTGACATTGAAACCTTCTCAGTCTTGCGCAGGCCCGCGGCGATGCCAAGTGATGCCCCGCGGTCCCAGGATTTGAAACTTTGATGTATTCCTAGTCATCGAGTCTGTATTTTGTTTTAAAGTCTGTTTGTAATTTTCCTCTTTAAGAAAAACAAATAGTCTAGTATCTCTTGTAATCGGCGTTTATTAATGAAAATTGAAAAAATCCCAAAAATTATCTCTTTATTTTTGCATTTAATCTGCAAGAACTACGCTTGGTCTGATTCATGCGGGGTCATGATACGTAGGCAATCTCCGTAGGATTTGACCATAACCAAAAGAAAAAAAGGAAAGAAAAGAGAGGAAAAACAACAAAAAGGCAAAAAGAAAAGAAAAGAGCGGAAAAACAAGAAAGAGGGAGAGAATAGGAACAAGAGAAGACAAAGGCGAGAGTGAAAAGAAGAAGGAAAAAAAGGAAAACAAAGAAAGAGAAAGTTTGCAATTGGAAATAAGGAAAAGGTCGGGATGACGCATGTGACCGATCAAAAGCATAATAGGAACTGTTAACTGCCTAGGTGCATTCCCTCCCGAAATGTGCGGGTACCAATATGTTAAATGCCTTAATGCTAACGTGATGGTTTCATTTATTCATGAAATTCCAGAAAGGTTGTTGGTTTGTGGTTTTAAAGTGGTAACTCTTCTTTGCAACACAAGGACAAAAGACAATGGAAAACAACAATAAAACTGAGTTGGTTGATACCGGTGCCCGACAGCAGTTGGTTGAACGGGATAATGGGTTGGTTGAAGAGGTAAAAATGTTAAGACGGCATATGGCAGACATGTATCAGACCTGGATGACTGGGAAGGCACCACCCCAGCCGCCACCAATTTTTTCGGATGCTGCCCTTACCCAAGCTCCCAACACAATGCCGGATGATCTTCCATATTCTCCAGATACACCCGCTTATCACAATTTTTCCAACCCCCCTAGTAGCTCCATCACTCATCATCCAGTTACCTCTCCCCAAAATTGCCCTCCTGTCATATCCACTAACCCAAACAATGAATACCCTCTCAAAGTGCGTAATGCCCAATATCACCCCCCAGAGATTGCCCGCAAGGTCCTTGATTCATACAAGAAGAGCTCTTGGGATGAGCTTCAGGCTAGAAATGAAAAGGTTACGAGAAAAGGAGAGCGAGATGGGACACCCAAAAGGCTGAAAGGAACATAACTGTCCTTAAGGGACAAGCAAAGAGTTGGAGGCCAAGATAGCATGTCTTGCAAAGAACTGATTATGCCCCAGGACGTCCGCCTGCACGCGGGCTTCAAAGTGCCAAAATTTAACTTGTATGATGGGCGTGGAGATCCGGATGTCTACCTGAGGGTCTATTGCAATGAAATGAGGATCGTTGGAGAGAAAGATGATTTGATGATGGCATATTTCGGTGAGAGCTTGGCTGGGGCAGCCTTGGACTGGCACACTCGTCAAGATGTCGATAAGTGGCTTACATTGGGTGACATGGCTCAAGACTTTGTCTGATACTTTCAATGCAAATAGAGTGTTACCCCAGACCTCTCCTCGCTATATAAAATGGAAAAGAAGCCGGAGGAAAGCTTTAATAAGTTTAGGCTCAGATGGAGGGAGCAAGCTGCTCGAGTCAGCCCCCCGATTGGTGAAGAAGAAATGGTTGAGCTTTTTCTACATGCCCAGGGACCCACTTACTAAAATCATTTGATCCCGGCCTTGGGAAACCCTTTCAATGATGTGTTAAAAATGGGGGAGCTAGTAGAAGAAGGGATCAAGTCAGGCAAAATCGTGAGTTGTTCGGAAGCCATTTAGAACGTCCTAGTAAGCTTGGTTGGAAGAAAGAGGAACAGAAAAGAAGATCCGATAAGTTTTCCTGATCAACACTTCCAGCCTCGACGTCATCCCTATGGATATCCTTGTACACTAGATGACCCTCCCCGACGTTACCTCTCTCTACAAAAATCCCAAAGTCGCACATCACAAAATGCCTATCTATCCCCGCGAGTTTAACATAAATACCCTGGATCAGGTTTCCAGCCCAATCCAGCATTTAAGAATGAGAGGTTAATGAAGAAGGAAACCTTCACTCCGTTGGGAGAGTCATATGCAAGTCTGTTCCAGAGGTTAAGGACATTGGGCATGTTGAAGCCGATTCAGATAAAAATGTTGAACCCTCTTCTAAAGAAGTTTGATCCTTCTCAAAGGTGCGCATACTGCTCAGGTGCCCTGGGGCATGACATAGAGAAATGTTGGAATCTGAAGAATGCAATTCAGAAGCTTATTGATGCAGGCGACATTGTCGTGCAAAGTCCAGATGCAGCAAACACTAGCCGAAGTCTATCTCCTGCGCATAATGAGATGCATAGGGTGGGTATGATTTATTTTGAAAAGGAACATGAGAACTCTTCTGATATCCTTGGAAGGCCACATGCTACTAAGGTTTTAGCGCTATCAGAGGTTGATCGTGCGAACGAGCCGGCAAAAAGAACCCAAAAGTAGTTTGCTAAGAACAACATGATGAAGATTTGTGAAAGTTCCAACAATATTGGTGTGAAACTCAGTGGCTAGGATGTCGTGCTTGGTAATTAGGGAGACGCTCCATTTCTTGGTCAGTCAGAATGGAATTTTTGGTGTTTTATTTTGTTGTCATTTCTGTTGTCCGGGTTATTTCAGGGTTGTAATTCGGATATTGTCTTGTGACTCAAACCCTTCTATCCTTTCACTTTGCCTTGTTTGTTTAGCCGTAATAGCTTGTTTGGTGCTGTCTAGGTTTGTTCAAGGGTTGTAACCCTAGTCTAGTTTGCTTGTCTTGTTGTTTAAACCCTTTCACCATCAGTCTAATGCAATTCTCCGTTTCCTGCCATTTTTAGTCATTTTGTTTAGTTCTCTTCTCCTTGTACATTTTGTTCATGCTGGTTCTAATGACATGACATGCACGCATAATTATCAGCCTTGTTTTAAAAGTCAGTTTAGTAATGAAACAATGAAGCAATGTTGAAGATGATAGGGACATTTGAGGGAAATAAGTAAGGGCATTTTGAGATCATTTGAAGCCCGAACCGTGTGAAACTGGAGCAGATAAAACAGAAGGAAACCCTAAAGGCAAACTTGCCAAATCGATGGAGGCCGTTCGTGGTACCGTGTTTGCTGCCCAATGGTGCTGGGTAATTGACAAATATAGAAGTCAAATATGTGAATATGGTTATTAATTCTGGTGCAATCAAAAGATGTTACATATGTTTTCCTCAGTTTGTTTAATTGTGTAGTTTGTACTTGGCATGTTTTGGAGAGTGGAATGACGAAGGCATTTTGTTCTGCTATCAAAACACTTTATCCTTTGTTACCCCTTTGAGCCTCGGTTATTTTCTTGCATACCCCTCTTTCGAAATTAATAATAAAACTCGTAAGCCCGAGCGGGGAAAGTAAGTAGAGAAATAAGAGAAAAACAGCGAAATAGAAAAGAAAGAAAAAGAAAAGAAAAGAAAGGAAAAGAAAAAGGAAAGAGAAAAAGGAGAAAAGAAAAAGAAAAGAAAAAAAAAGAGAAAGAAAATATATGAAAAGAAAGAAAAGAAATGTGGAAGAAAGGAAAGATCGCAGCAACGAAGTAATTTTATGGCCTGAACTACGTTTGACTTGATCCCGAAAGGGTACGTAGGCAGCCTCTCTCTGAGGTTCAGTCACATCAAAATAAAAATCCAAAAGTCCCCAAGAAAGAAACTGGGGCGGAAGTTGTGGTTGCCGTGAGAAATCTGATTCCGAAAGTTGTAATTTTTGAACCCAAGTTGAATTGTTTTGAGCCTTTGATACCCTTCCTTCCTAACCCTGTCCAAAATCCTGCATTACGGTCCAAAGAAAGACCTTCCAATCAGTCTTCAAGAGATGCCAAGTCAATCGAATAGAGGTGAATCATAGCAGGGGCAACACTCCGGTCCAAACGAAGAAAATGAAGAATGAGAGAGTATTATTGATGAGAACCCTCACGGGTACCCCAAGGCGATGAAAGATGAGAGAAATCAAAAATGAGAGAGTCTTATTGGTGAAAACCTTCACGGGCACCATAAGACCATGGTGATTTTAGAGAAGGACCAAAATGAGAGAGGCTTGATAGTGAAAATCCTTCGGGCACTACAAGTCAAATAAGGTTTGTGAATCAGATCGGATAAGCGGAGCATTGAAGCCCAGTTTCACGGCAAAAAGGTACAACAAGAGCTGAATGTCAGGTTTGCTAAACGGAGTAGGATGCAGGTGCATGTCAAGGTCATCAGAGTCGGTATCCACATCCGATAGGTTGCTACCTTGTAGTTTTCTTGTTAGGAATCATCTCTTTACTCTATTCCTTCTACCTTGTTTACTCCCTCTTTCTGAGTCTGTCTGGTCATAACAAGTGAGAAATGACTTCAAAATCTGCCACCAGCTTTCCAATTGAACAAAACGGGATCTGGCCAGCATATCAAATTGTCATAAGTCAGGAAAGAACAGCAGGCACACTGAGTTGGCAACAATCTACACGCTTTGGGATCCTTGTGAAATGCAAGGGCTTGGTATATGTCAATTCATGAACAACGCAACAAATGAAGGGTTTGGGTTGAATGGATCAAAGGTATTTTCGGTGAAACATGAAAGGTTTGGTACATATCAGATGATGGGTGTTTGGTGAAAGTATCAGAGATATTTTCTGCATTAAGTGTAACAAAGAAAGTGGTCAGCAAGGTCTCCAAGTGGGAATCAGTTATCAAGGTGAGTGAAGGAACAATAAACTTCAAGGCCGAGGCCAGTCAAGAAAGAACATGATATACACGGAGTGGGGGCAATAGATGTGCTGTGGGATTCATATGAGATATAAGGGTTGGAGAGGCGCCAGTTCAGGTAACACAACAAATAGAAGATAGTAGGTCCGAACGGAGAAAGGGTATTCTATGTGATGAGGATGGCATAGAAAGGGGTTTAATCCAGAAACAAGCAAGGTCTTCGAGTGGAAATCAGTCTTCTTGGTAGGCGAAGGAGCAATCTCCCTCAAAGTTCAAGGCCACAAACTAACCACCACATTTTAAACTCACAAGTTTTATTTGTTTGGAACAGGGACAAAGCAGTGCAAGAAAGTTGGTTCAACAATAAAAAAATTAAAAAAAAAAGAAAGAAAAAGAAAAGGAAGAAGAGGAGAGCCGACAAAAGGGAAGTTTCTTAAATCCTTGCCCTTGCCTGTCTTGCTAGTATGCATAAAATGCTGCCATTGCTTCCTCCTAGGATAAAAGTCCTAGTCTGATGGATTTTCCTCCAGATCAAAATCTTAGTCTGATGAATTGTTCTCCTAAGATAGAAGACCTAGTCCGATGAACTTTCTACTAGGATCAAAATCTTAGTCTGATGAATCTTTCTCCTAAGATAGAGAACCTAGTCCGATGAACTTTCTCCTAGGATCAAAATCTTAGTCTGATGAATCTTTCTCCTAAGATAGAAAACCTAGTCCGATGAACTTTCTCCTAGGATCTAAATCTTAGTCTGATGATTTTTTTTTCTAAGATAGAAAACCTAGTCTGATGAACTTTCTCCTAGGATCAAAATCTTAGTCTGATGAATCTTTCTCCTAAGATAGAAAACCTAGTCTGATGATCTTTCTCCTAGGATAAAAATCTTAGTCTGATGAAGCTTGCTCCTAAGATAATAAGATAACAAAAGACCTAGTCTGATGAATTTTCTCCCAGGATCAAAATCTTAGTTTGATGAATCTTTCTCCTAAGATAGAAAACCTAGTCTGATGACCTTTCTCCTAGGATAAAAATCTTAATCTGATGAAGCTTTCTCCTAAGATAACAAGATAACAAAAGACCTAGTCTGATGAATTTTCTCCTAGGATCTAAATCTTAGTATGATGAATTTGCTAAGTCAAATGTCCTTGGTGTTACTCACAGGATCATACATTCCAGTCAAGTCTTTAGTTTTACTCTCATTGCATCAATAACTTAGGTGATTTACATTTTGCTAACAACTCACAAATCTTCCTAGTGCAAACTGGGGCAGAAAATTTTCTTTGTTTGTCTATTTTGTTGAAGTCAGGAGCCCACCTGTAGAACAAGGGAATACANCACCTGGAGAACAAGGGAATACATTTCAAGTTTCAGCAATCAGGCACCCACCTGGAGAACAAGGGAAGTACAATGCAAATTTTAGCTTTCAAATTTTTAATATTTGGTAACGTAACGCGCCCAGCTACCAAACTGGGCAAAAAATTTTCTTTGTTTGTATATTTTGTTGAAGTCAGGAGCCCACCTGGAGAACAAGGGAATACTTTTCAAGTTCAGCAATCAGGAGCCCACCTG